>JALLAZ010001836.1:0-12531 GCA_036939755.1 Stephanodiscus triporus | reverse complement strand
AATAATAATAATAATAATAATTTTAATTCACTACCATAAAGGCTTAAGTGCCGTATGATTTGAGCCTGCCTACTGATTCATTGGGCTTGCTATCCCTTTTGTCATATCCTGCATTCTGTCCTAAGAGGTGTATTTCAACTGTGCAAAGCCATCGAGAAGAATATCTAACTAGGAGCAGGAGAGAAAGGGGGTGGACCAGGGGTGGGTCGTATACATGTAGATTGTTTCTTTGTGTTTTTTATGGAGTAGATGTGTATGGGCTGTAGGCCGCGAAGATATGATTGTCCCCACGCCAGTGGAGTCTGTGGAATGATTGCCACTAAGGAGAAGGTCACGCTACCATCCAACAATGATGTCCTCGAAGTTGGAAGAGACAGGAGTGTGGGGGTTCTGACAGAGATTATTTTGTAGAATATGGATTCTGTCCCGTCCGGAGTGAAGAGGCTCGCGGACGTAAATGGCAGCGTCGTTGAGGTTGATGAGCTTGAAAAAATCACGAAGTCTAGGAGGGAGCTGTTGGAGAGCATCAGGAGGGATGAGAACACTACCGTTGATGGTGGTGGTAAGCCATAGATGGAAGGTGTTATTAGCCACGCTGGCGAGCGAGATGAGCTGGCGGCGAACCAGGGCAAGGTCACCTCGCGGGCCGCCAAGGTTTCGACGGACTACCTCATTCTCCCCCCATACTCTGGCAACAATGTCTTGGGTGAGAGCATCCGCTCCCAGCATCAGAAGAGAGAAGCGGGCAAGTCGGAACGCAAGAGTGCATCTATCATCAGGCTCGTCGAGTGCAAAAAAAGCGGTGAGGTTAGAAATCACAACAAAATCCTCAAGAAGCATGTTCAGCAGGGAGCGTTCACTGGGTTCAGTCCCAAGTTGTTCAGCGGGGCGAAGCCCAAGTATGGTACAAGCCGGGCAAACATGTGAAATTCTTCCATATATCCATGTGACAGTTAGAACCGCAAATGTCACTATTTTGTCCGGAGAAAATCCATACATTCAACTTCATTCTCATAACTTCAATAATATAATTTTGATTCCTAAGTAGAGGGCCCACAACCAGACTGTCGCATCACTCCCATCCAGGCAAACAGACATTCTTTCTCACTTTGTTAAATTTGATGCCGCGAAGGTCTATCGAAGTGATCATAATAAAATATTTGTGGGATTTGAATCGAAGAGAGGGCATCAATCAACGCACATATTATTTGCATTGGAACAGTGTTTCGTCCTCTCTCACTGGGGGGTCAAATCCCACACAGATCTCTTCCCCCCAGTCGATCCCACAAAAACTTCCACAAACACCAAACATTCATTTTTTGCCACACGAATAAATAATATAACGAGAGAAATGAGCCTTCGCATCGCAATGAAGCGATCGCTCGACGATCGATCGTACTCGGCGTCCGCGACTACTGCGACGACTGCGACTACGACGACCGGACCCGACGACGGCCCCGTCGCCTCCTCCTCCGTCGTCGAACGACGACGACGACAACAACAACAACAACAACAACAACAACGCCGGGTCCGCGGTCGGCCCCGCCACCGCCTCGACGACGACGACGACGACGACGACATCGGCGGCGGCTCGGTCGTGATCCTCCCCAGGATCGACAAGTGCATCAGGAACGACGACCCGTCCCGCATCGACGAGTTCGGATTCGTCGAGGCGCCGTCCCTGCTGTCGGGAGGGCTGCTGAACGACGTGCTGCGGGAGGCGATCGGGAGGGTCGAACGTCGCGAGGCCGCGCTCGTCTCCGAACGGGGCGGCGGCGGCGTCCCCCCCCGCCGCCGCGCGAGACGGCGCGGTCCTCGTCGTCCGCCGGGGAAGGACAGGAAACGGGGAGGGACGACGACGGCGGACTCGAGGAGATAAGCAACGCGCTGCAGGCGGACGTGTCCGAGGGCCTGCTCGCGCGCCTCGACGACGAGGTGCGATCGCACCCGATCGCGATGAGGACCGTCCGTGCCGTGTTCGGCGGGGAGGCCGGCGGGGGGAAGACGACGACGGAGGAGGAAAAGGAGGAGGAGGAGGGCGACGACGACGACGATCATCGGCCCGCCACGACGACGACGACGACGACGACGACTACGTCGAGGTACGAGGGGTTCGTGCTCGAGACGCCCAAGGTCCTGATAACGCCACCGGGTAGTCCCCCCCAGCATCCGCACGCGGACGATCACTGCACGTCGTGCGTGGTCGGCATCGTCCACCTCGTCGACGGGCAGGAGCCGACGCGCGTCGCGCCCTACGGCCGTCGTCGTGGCGGTAAGAACGACGACGATGGCGGATCGTCGTCGTCGTCGTCGTCGTCGATCGCCGCCGCGAGCGGCGGTCGTTCGATCGACTATCCCACGGGGATCACCGTCAAGTGCGACCTGTGCGATCGCGAGTCGATGTTGCCCGACGTCGACTACCGACGGGGGGTGCACCTGACCGACGAGGGATGGACGTGCACGCGCGGGTGCGACGCGCCGTCGGTACCGTACGACCTCGAGGGGTCGATGGTGGACGCGTTCGGGTGCCTCCTGGACTCGGACGCGCCGGCGTCGTGCGACGCCAACTGCGGCGGACGCGCGGAGACGAACAGGGCCGGGGACGGCGTCCTGGCGTTGCCGACGTTGATCCATCGTGGTCCCGGCAACGCGAGCGACGCGTCCGGGAACAGGTACGTGCTGTTCTTCACGTTGAGGCCGTTGTATCGGGGTACGATCCGGGGGGGGGGGGGCGCGGAACGGAGTAGCATGCGCAGGTACGATCCCGAATTGCAGATACACGCCGGGTGCGTGCTGTACAATCACTTCCGAAGGGTCATGAGGGTATACGCCGAGGGCGGGTGCGGCCTCGAGGGGACATTCCGTTCGGTCGTGGGGCTCGAGGCGTCGTCCCAGATATGCAAGATGAAGCTATTGAAGGACGAGAACGCCGCGTTGAAGGAGGAGAACAGGAGGCTGAGGAAGAAGACGGCCACGTTGGCGATGCTCAGGGGGGAGAATGGGATGCTGAGGGAGGAGAACGAAAGTCTGAGGGCGCGAGTGCCGTCGGAGGATCGAACGTCGACGACGGATGACCCATCGACGAAGGACGTCGCATGGAAAATAGGGAATCTGGCCGGTCGAGGAGGATGTCTATGATAATGCGAAAAAAATCGTCGGTCGGCCACGCCTCTCGACGAGCGCGACGTGCGCATGCTAGGAATAATTGGGAAAAATCCTGCTGGAGGTGCGAGGGAACTCGGTTGCACCACAAGACCCACCGCTCTGAAAAATTTCTGTTCAAATATTTCATTTCTTGGGTTGCCATTGCCTGTTTGATTTGTTGTGACAATATGAATGCGATGAGCTTAGATTAGATTATATAAGATTAGATTATTTTATTCACTACCATAAAGGCTTATGTGCCAGAGGCTTGAGTCTGCCTCATTAATTGGGCCTGCTTTTAATTTCATGGTAAATATATATACATCCATCAATGTAGACTCCGGAGATTATGGAGGCTTAGATGTGTTAGATTTGGATTGCGCATTTCATCAACCGCACTTGGCCGGGATCAAATCCTTAAGGTTCGAGTATGCTCGGTCCCCCCCCTCCTCAAAGGAGGATGCTCGATCGACATTGTTACATGTACCCGTATTTCTTCAACTTCTCGACGTCGTTCCTCCAATTCTTGTCAACCTTCACGCGCAGATCGAGGAATACCCTGACGCCGAAGAATTCCTGCAATTTTTTCCTCGCCTCGATGCCCACGTCCCGTATCTTCGATCCTCCCTTCCCCACCACGATTCCCTTCTGGGAGTCGCGTTCGACTAGTATCGTCGCGCCAATTCGGATCAATCCGACCTTCTTCCTCCTTCCTCCTCCTCCCCCGTCGTCGTCGTCGTCGTCGTCGTCGTCGTCGTCGTCGACGTACCGCCTCGACTCGTCGAACGACTCGACCCTAACCTCGCAGCAGTACGGCAGCTCCTTCCCGAGGCTCGTGAAGAGCGTCTCGCGGATCAATTCCGACGCGCAGAACCTGTCGGTCCTGTCGGTGAAGAAGTCAGGATGGTACAACGGCGGACCCAACGGCAATATCTCCCGACACACGCTCGTGGACGGTACGACGGCGTCGCCGACGAACATTCCGGGGACGGGACGTCCGAGGTCGCGTATCGACGCGCATACGTCGACGCCCGGGTCGTTCGACGTGAGGATCGAACGCAGTGCGACGACGCCCGGATCCGACGGTCCGTTCGCGGCGCACGTCGGCAGGATGGCCACGGCGTCGGGGAGCGCCGACCTCCATCGGAGGACCGTCCGCGCCGCTCGCGACGGGGTGTTGTTGCCGTCGTCCGTCGTCGCCCTCCTCCTCCTGCCGTCGTCCTCTCTCGCGCCCCCCTCTGACGACGACGATGACGACGCGACGAGGTCGACCTTGTTGACGCACACGATCACGGGCCTGCCCGATCGTCGGAGCCTTTCGAGCATCTCTTCCCCTATGCCAAGGCCGTCGTTCTCCTCCTCCTCCAGCCCCCCCCCGCCGTGGTCGTCGTCGTCGTCGTCGTCGTCGTCGTCGGTCGTATCCCCCTTCCTCCCGCCGCCGCTGTAAACGTCCGTGACGACCAAGTACGCGTCGGCGTCGCGTAAGCTCGACCTGACCGCGTCCATCATGCCCCGGTGCAATTTGTAAGCGGGGCTGCCTATGATCCCCGGCGTGTCGGTGATGCAAAGCTGCGTATGTTCGGACGTCATGACGCCGAGTATCGCGTGACGCGTCGTCTGTGGACGCGACGTGACTATCGCGAGGTCGTCGGACAGGAGGGAGTTGAGGAGGGTCGACTTGCCCATGTTGGGCATGCTGTTTGCGTGTGTCGCCGCCGTCGTTTTTTCATACATTATTTTTGTCCGGTCGTTTTCGTGTCGTGAAAAGTTACATATAATATTTCCCCCGTCGTTTCCGATTGAATGTGTAGATACAAGGGCGCGTTTCAAAAGAAAAAGAAGGAGGGAGGGAGGGAAAACAAGGCATTTTGCGTTGGGCAAAAAGCGGAAGAAGGAAAAGATGAGAAAAATAATTTTGGGCCGACGAAGACAGCAGCCCCCCCCCCCTGCGAGTTCCCTTTTTCTTTCTTTTTTTCCCCCCCCCCCCCCCCCCCTCACTCACCCGAGTATGGTGATCAATCCGCATCTGTGCGCCGTGGTCGTCGCTTTCGTCGTACTAGTCGTCGCGGACGACGACGATGATGGATTCGCGTCGTCCTCCGCCGACGCCGTCATGCGCGACGATATCCTCCCCTCGTAGTCGAGCTTGCCCTCCAGGTTGAGGAGGAGCTCGCGCTGTCGTCGGGAGATCGCATCGTCGTCGTCGTCGTCTTCGTCGTCGTCTTCGTTTTCTTCGTTTGCGCTTTCGATGATGCCGTACTTGTTCCTCCTCCCGCCGCGGCCGACCTCGCCCTCGCCCCCGACGGATGACGACGACGATTTCGAAGACGAAGACGAAGACGACGATGAGTACGACAACGACCCCGGACGACGACGACGACGACGACGTCGGTCGGCGTCGCCGTCGACGAAGACCCCGCTCGACGGCGGGACGACGAACGACGACGACGACGACGACGACGACGGAAGAAGACGACGACGCGCCGCGAGGGCGGTTGTCGTTGTTGCCGTTCGATGGAAGAAGAAGGGTCGGGAGGTCTCCCTCGGCGTCGAGGTCGTCGTCGCCGCCGCGGCGGCGGCGGCGGCGCACGACAGGTAGAGGACGGACGCGATCATGTTCCGATAATAATATATTATCCTCTCTCCCTTTTTTGTGTGGTGCTTCGGAGATATTATGATAGAGATGATGTGATGGCGCGCCAGCCGGGGATCAAAAATGTACGTACTTCTTACCTATCGTACGGTACGTAGTTTGAGAACCCTTAAGGAGTCGGGGACTCCTACCGCTGCACTCGGGACTGAGAGAGGTCTGGCCATCAAGGATGGGTCCGCTGACGTGTCACCATTTGTTAGAGCTCTCAGATAATCGCTCTAACACACAATCTATCTGCTCTCCCATCTCGTTAAGGCACCGTAAAAATGAGCGGATTCCAATTCAGTGTATCGTAGAATTTACTATCGGAATCCGATCATTAATTTTTCTCAGGATTGAGCCCTGACTGTGGAAGGCAGTCATGATCAGAAGCACCCCCGAAGTGAGGTCGCTACGTGTTGAAGAATTCATGAGGTGGCGTTATTTTCTACCCTAGGAAAAATGAAATAGAACGCAGCATGGCATGCCCACAGATGAGGCTACCACTGCCAACTCTACTTTTGATACGGTTTAGGATTTAGCTTATCATGTCCTCAATATGACTTACATTTATGATGGACAATGTATGTTCTATTCATGAAGTCTCACACGCAACAAGATCTCACGCAACAAGATCTTCTACTCCTGACATTCAGCAGGAAGCGTCAACTTCGCCGAAGGATTTCTTTCTCAATCATTTTTGGGGAGGGTAGATGCACGGAGCGATTTCCTCTGGACGTTAATTTCAGATTTGCACTTAGTGCATTTCACAGAAGCAACTGCGGGGAGTTGTAAAAATTACACGAAGTATTGATGTGAAACTATGGAAGTCGGGTAAAGTACTGTTTAAACCAATCAAACATCCTGTCCTCGCTACCAAGCGCACAGAGGTACTCACCATCTCCAAATCCCTAATGTTGTCATGATAACGATAGGAGCATCAACGCTTCTTTTAGACGGGATAATTTTTAAATGTTGGATAGACAAGGACAGTAAGAAAACTTACCTCCACTCCTAAAATATCACCAAAGTAAACCCTGGTTTCTGTTTCACAGACTGGGCAAGGACCATAAACAATTTTGTTGTTAGGGAAGATGAATGAGTCAGTGATAGAGATAGATCCGTTGTAGATAAGAGGCGCGCCAAGGGCTGCCAAAACTATGGGGTTGATGCGAATGATTGGCTCGATAAGTTCGAATCCAAGAGCTAGCCAGACAATACTGAGGATCGCGCCAACAGGGAGGTACAAAAGGTTGTTTCGAAAGTTGTCGGGCTGGTATGTCACGGTGCAAATACCAGTATCTAATGAAGGGAAAAAAGAGGTGATAGTAGGCAGAGTTAATCGAAGAGGGCGAAGAGTTGATTAACAAATCTTCCGCGAGTAGTGGGGAGTGATGTGAAACGTCGTTTGTACCGCGCCGAACGACTCACCGATGTAGCACTTTGGTTCCTTCGAAGACGCAAATTGAGAACCCTCCTCTTTAAGCTGCGCCTTGAGCTGATCGAATTCGGCGTCCGAAAGGATCGGATTCCCCTTCAAGTATGCCTGCACTGCCGCGAGGTACTTGGTCTCCTGACGATTCATCTGCACCATGGAAGAGCCATTCCAAGCAAGGTCCTCTTTCAAGAGATCAAAATCCGCGTCATTGAGGAGCTGTCGTCCACTGATATAGTAGGACTGCAAAAGAAACGGGCGGTGTTAGAAGCAAATATTCTAGTGCCGTTGCGCACGGAAAATCAATCGTCACCAAACGCTCACCTGAAGAGCGTCGAGGAAAATCCTCTCCTTCTCCTCCAACGTCAAGCGCACCGGCGATCCAGAGTCCTTGTCAATAATGCAATATTCGTTGTCGGGGATGCAATCCTCGGAGTCGATGTTGGTCTCAAAGAACCGACCGGAGGCCGCATCGTACCCGATCTCCTTGCGTGCGCTAGTGATCATGGAGCCATCCTTGGGCCCATCGCCCCCTTCGGCGAACAGAGGACGTCCCGCCGCCGGACCGCGGAAGGAATTCAAAGTCCTTCCGGCAAGAGAGGGAGTGAACGCATCGGATCTGGCGACGAGGCATGAAAATGCCATTGCGAAGCGGGGTATAGTCACCATGGTGGGAGAATGACGAGGAAGGTGTGGTGGATACTGCAAGCAGGGGGAACGTCGAGCACGAGCCGGTTGAAGGGATATGATGATGTAGATACAGTACTTAGTAGTAGGTATCGTAGGTACGATAAGTATGGTACTACTGTACGTTTGACCTGAATTTACCATTGGGTCCCTTAAAAGCACGAATGTTGCTTCCCTCCCACTGAGACTTGTTCGGCAGGTCAAAAAATAGGAAGTCCCACTTGGGGCATGGTTCGGTGATCATATCTGGCTGAGATATGATTGATCGTAGTTTAAGTACTTAAGAGAAAGAGCCTTTACTTAACAGACTTTCATTTTTAGTTTCAAAATACTTAAGCAGATTTCTACTTTAGATTTTAAATTTACTTAGTAAATTCTCTCACTAATTGGACCTTCAAATTGGGGGCAAAATCAGGGCCAACTTCCAGTGGTGCCATGACAAATTTTATGGTTGCGTGCGCTAGGTCACACATTACCATAAACTACCGTATATATCGGGGTTTAAGCACCAGCTAATGTTTTCCGATGCGACAGCTAAATCGTTCGGAATCTCTTGATCCCCATGTCGTAAAAAATTAAGATTAAGGGCTGTGTTAATCCTTATTAGACGACCAGCATACCGTTGGATTCGTCTTGTTGAGCTGAATCGTTTTTGTGTGGCCCCCATTTTCTTAAAACGGTCGCATCAATCTCAAATTTGAGTTTATCTAATTTGCTAATTTGATAGATTTAGTGTCTGGTGCTTAAACCCCGGTGGTGCTTAAACCCCGGTATATACGGTAGGCTCCCCCGCCCTCTTGCATACTCCACAATACAATCCCGCAAATCCGGGTCGGTATCCACCTCTGCCAGCCAGGAAGCCAGTAGATCAATCGATGCAATCAGGACGTCAACTCTGCCCGTGTTATTGCAAAAAAGGATGTGTGAGCATGTCTCCGGTACTTGGGCACAGCAGCTGGGGCAGAGAGGACAGAGGTCCCGTTCCCACGGTCTGTTGCCATTCGCTGGTGCGATATCCATGACCTGTTTGCACGCCCATACTAGTTGGAACATCCGGGGAACCCTGCAGAGAGCTGTGTGAATCGAGTCCCAGTCCACCAGATCAAATTGGTGGGTATGGAGGACATTTTTTTTGTGGAAGTGGGACCTGGCCAACTGTTTGTGCACCCAAAACGTCAAATGGTCCCCACCATTGGACATCAATTTGTTACGCCCCAGAAACACACATATTGGTTCTAGTGGGAATCGTCTGGTTGGGGTGTCCTTTGATTTATAAGCTTCATAGATTGCCTGCTTTGCGTGGTAATCCATCTGACAATTAAGCTGGATACTTGGTGTGCCTTCACGTGGGAGTGGGTCAGTGAGAAGGATAGGTTGCTGCAGTTAACCATAATATTTTTTAGAATGTCGGAGTGTCGGCATCTAGTTGGGATTTGGTGGGGGGGAGATCGCTGACCTTCTTCAGGGCGCCTAAGCAATCCGAAAGGATAAGCACCGAGCCGGTTAAATTCGGGGAAACTGCATTAACACCCCGTAAGATCAGATAAATAGCCATCACCAGGCCGAGAGTTCACCGCGGTAGCTGTCAGCGTCTGGAGAATTTTCCACGAAGGAGCCCCATAGATGCCCACGTCCTTTCGAGCACTTGAATACAAAGGCCGCCGAGTTCAAGTTTGGGTAGATTTCCTTTGTATAGGAGCCGTCCGTAACGGCCATAAGGGAATTATCAGCAATGGCCTCCTCCAGCCAAGATGGATCCCCTCGGAGTGTGAGGTTGTCCCACAGCCATGTCTCTCCCCACTCTGCGATTGCGCTCCATAAATTTTGCGGAGGGTGAGGGGTGGGAGCTGCGACTGCCGTGGAGAGAATGCTATAGATGGCAAGGGCGACAGATTTCACAGAGCAGACTTCTCCAATATATTCTGCGGTGAGTCCTATCCTTGACCTCATCCAGAAATTAGGTCTATTTGAGTATAATGGAATAGCAGAGGGTGTGTAAACGTCCATCACAGCCCCTTCTAGTCATAGCAGTCAGTTAGACTCCTGATGAAATCACCACTCCCACACTTTATGTCCTTTGGTTAAGAACCGACAAACACGGTTTTGGACACATACCCTCGGAGCAAGAGAGTACAGGACCCTCTGCCACAGAGCGATGTGTTTCCGTGGTGGCTTTTCGAGTGGGAAGATTAATGTGGACCATACTTCGTTGTCGCCGCGCGGTGTGAGATATTTCTTATCCAAGCTTTTTCCCCCGGCATCCAGGACGTCCGAGAGGAATAGAACCTGTTGATGACAACGAAATCTATTGATAGCTGCCCATTCCTCAGGTATGGTGTAACCGGATTCACTCACCGCCTGCATAAACCATTTATCCCCCTCTCGTGGAGGCTTGATCACCAAAGGGCCAATTTCGATCTTGATGTTGAACTTATGCACCTTCTCCCATACAGTCTTGAGCCATGTGTGTGTTATGAACTTGCTATAGGTCAAGTACGGTGTCTGTACGGGTTGTGATGATAGGCCAAGTTCAGTGGCAAATAATTCCATGGAAACTTGCATTTCGATCCCTACTCCAGATTTGCACCCATAGTGGATAAGGAGCTTCGATAATTGACCTGCAAGGCATTCCACTCCCAAGTGGGGACAACTGATACCGTAGAATCCTCGATCTATTTGATGCAGACCAACGGGGGCCGTCCGTCAGACCCCCCCTTTGCCACCATTTGCCAATACACTCGCTGCAGGCAGCTGTCCAGATCCCCCCATGAAGCGATGTTGTTGCAGATACTGTATCCGACCCTTGGCCAGAACTGACAGTCAACCATGAACCAAACATTCCTACGACTCAGCTTACTGGCTAAACTTTATCGACCCATTCCTGTCCTTGTGTTTTCATCTGACCCAGAGCAGCGGAGCTATTGCCGGAGGGACATGTCATCGAGCCAAGGGGCTTTATTGCTTGGTCGACCGGTAGGTGTGCGATCTCTTCTAGAAAGTCATCCGCCCCAGGTACACCCAACGCGAAGTCTTCACAGGAATCGTTAAGATCATAGATCCATGTGCCGTCCGCTTTCCACCTGAAGGATATGAGATAGAACGAGCACTTTCCCGGTTTCAGGCCCCCCCCTGTGGCGCGCAGAAGTTGTCCCCAATTTATCACCACGTCCTGTAGGTGCGCATGGGCCTCGGCAGCAGTTTCCGTTGTCCACATATCAAGATGAAAGAGGTCGGTATCGTCTACGAAAAGTCCACCAGCAAGGTGACACCGCAAGTTACTCATCGGTGTCAGGAAATGGGCGCCGTGACCCTTCCTTTTATGGGCAGAGATCATTGGAATACTAACTACCGTCCATGCCGCTGGGGCTGCTCCATTGCCTTGGCACATACCCTGGTTTTTGACCGCCATGATTGAAGCGCCCTTAGTACCCCCGACGTATCCCGTAGAGTCGCCATAACCTGTGCGAAGATAAAATTTCATATCTTGTAGAGTCGTTAGCATGGATTGGATCGGACCTGTCGGGACGCCGAATGCCTGAAAAACCATTGATGCCATCGGGTGGGCAATACGGTCATAACATTTGTTCGCGTCAACCGATGCCAAGCCTGCAGGTCGGCGCAATTGGCAAGCAATATCAAAGAAAAGTACCTTGGAGAGTGTGCCGCCGTCCGCGAGATGGTTGCGCTCACTGAAGATTTCCTCTGGCATGAGGCGGTACTTACAAACATTGGCCAGCATCCGAACCCCATAGATGGTCTTATTTGCTGCGTTAAAGTCCGCCTCCATCAAAAGGATCGAGCGTAGCTTTGTGATTAGTGCGCAGCCGAAGATCTTCTCTAACATCACCGATAGACCTTGTGACCACCGATCCAGGTCGATCCCACGCTTGATCGTCAGTGTAGCAATCAAGGCCTGTAGGTGTGCTACTACGTATGTTGATCTTAGACCTGCTTGGTAATGGCCAAAGTGACGTTGGGATATAGAGGATGAAGTTTCCTCCTTTGCCCGTCCCCAGTGATTCCCCCAGTCTTCTTTTGTGATTAATGGGCTTACAGATGGCTGGGGATACGAAGGCGGATGGATGCGCACTCCATTAGAATCTCCCTGGTGGCTTGGTCGAAGTCTGGTGGATAATCATACGTCCCTTCCAAGATCTCGTGTGACGTTTGACATATAGCGTTGTAGCCAAAGGTTCCCCGCAGGAGACCTGTGCACAGCAGCGCCGACTCTGCGAGGTGAAAGCATTTCTTATGGATATTGGACCAGATGGTGTCCAGACTTGGGCCCGGAAACATGCACCGCCCTTGGAGTTCCCAAGGAAAAGGTCATTCTCCACCAGAAGCTCTTGTCCTTTTCCCGCTGGATGATAGCAAGGATCTGACGAGCTGCTTCATCATCATCTCTCTCCTTCGCCGCATTCATTCGTGCGTACAAATGTTTCCGCTGGTAGTATTTGCCATTCTTCCGAAAGTAGTTGCACTTTTTGACACACGCCTGCAACCTGGCAAGTTCCCACCACAACCACACCATCCACACTCCTCATTCAAGATCACCACTTGGCTCTATTCCAAAACACGAGCACACCCCCTTCCTCCCCAACAGTTCAACAGAATATTGCAATAATTTATTGCG
>JALLAZ010001832.1:0-12249 GCA_036939755.1 Stephanodiscus triporus | reverse complement strand
GTCGATTCGTACAACTTATCCAGCGTCAACCAGAGAGTACTGTCGTGACACCCAGCGCCATGCAATGGATGGCTTGGAGGGTTATGCATGTGCCCTCGGCTATACGCGGCAATGGCCGGGATTGTCGCCCACCACCTCATCTTCTTTTGAGTGCGTAGTCGGATCATCGCAATAAAAAACTCGAGGACTCCGCGTTCGCGTTTGGTGAGGGCAGACTCGTCAGCGGCGCTCTCATCATCAGCGACGCTATGATCATCAGCGACGCTATGATCATCAGCGACGCTATCATCATCAGCGACGCTATGATCATCAGCGACGCTATCATCATCAACGACGACGTCATCACTAGCGAGGCCCCGATCATCCCTGTTCCCACAATCGGGCCCACCATTGGGCGGGTTGTCACATGCCGACTCGACCCGGGAAGAAGGTCCTCGGGAATGAGGATGCGATACGGTAAGAGCCAACACCGAATGCACGGCAGGAAACGCGTCCTTCATTGCGTTATACATCTGCCGAATCAAAGCCCGGTCGAGAAGGTAGCCATCAAGTACAGTAAACCCAGTGTATTCGCGTTCAATACACATCCGGTAAGAGTTGTCAATCATCGCAGCAAACCAATCAATACTATCGTCACGCAGCTCATCAACTACCAACGACAAGAGAGCAGTGTGATCATCGTCGTCGCCATCCCGATCCTCCTCGTCCGTAGCCAAGGATGCACGGCAAGAAGTATTGGCCTCCAGAGTGATCCGACGCCGTTCTCGCCGCTGGTGCGAAAGTGCGAGGGAACGGTAATACTTCCAGAGCAACTCCATGGTTCCAATCCTACAACCCTGCAAAAGAGCCAAGAGCTGGAGGAAGGGAGGGAGGAGTGCATCCACATCACGTATGTTGGTGCTGAACGCGATACCCTCGTTCACAAATACGTCTTCCGGCTGAACCCTCCCGTACACCTCAAGATACCCGACATGCTGAAACTCCAACATGATCGTTCTCTGGGTCGAATATCCACAGACAGAGAGATTGATGCCAGCACCCTGCGACCATGAATACTTGAGAGCAGCGAGCGACGTGACACCCCGCTCGAACTGCTCGCGTTCGGCATAATGCCGGACACGACATGCGAATTCAAGGTACGGTTTCCCCCCTCGAATAAGGGTGTGTCGTTCCCGAATAGCTGCGTCAACAACGGACGTCCTATCGCCAGGATGGACACCCCGAAGAGTATAAAAGACAAGTCTCTCAAAAAGCTTCCTATATTGAATTCTGCGTGCATCCGCATCGCTGCCACGCCGCGGCACATTCCCAGAAGTAGGAATGACAACAATAATCTCATTGCCCGCCATCAGGCGGACAGTGTCAGCCGGCAGTAGACGCCTATAGAAAGGCTGTGTGACCGAGGCCCGCGCTACGCCATGGGATGGAACGACGTCACGGTCAATCAGCATCGCGCCGTCGAGTGTCGTCACGAAAGGATCACCGGTGGAAGAGCGGACAGCAGGAGGGGAGGGAAGAGTAGCAGGAGTAACAGTCGCGCGCCGCTTCGTCGAAGGAGTGGTCAACGACGGAGTAATACATGCGTCGGGCTTTCGCTTCTTCCCGGTGGTAAGAGCGAACGATGACTTAACATTGCGACCAGCCGCGGCAACGGCCCCATTTAATGTAGGGGAAACAGGGGTTACTTCAAGAGAGATATCTCGAATCATATCGGCGATTTCGTCGAAACCGACGCGACAAGGGGGCGCGGAGGACATCGCAATGGAAGGAGGCAAATCAACCTGCGGGGGGAGGAGGGTGAACCACGAAACATTGCCAACATGGCACAAAGAGAGGGGGGCAACAAGCAGCGCAAAAACTGCGTAAAGCATGGTGGTAAGGGGGGGGCAAACACAGGAACTAGCACCCCCCCGAAGGCGAGAGTAAGGGGCACACATCAATCAACATAATGGTAGAAGCTTAACTGCAGGTGATCTCATTAGCTGGGATCGGCGCGGCATCGGTAGACAAGATTGAATTTTCGGCGGAAAATGCCATGGTGGGGCTCTAGTTATTCTGAGCCCGAGAAGGCAAGGACCAGGTTTTGGCTTTGTCCACAAATTTTGAATTCCTACGTGGAGATTCTGACATTTCTTTGTTGAGCCTCAGGCTGTCCTGAGTACGATCGTACCTGCAAGGACAACGGCCAAAACACATCGGAATAAATAATTTCGAGACTTTGCAAATGCTATGATCTTCTAAAATATCGAAGCTTGGGAGTTGGGAGTTCGCGGGGTCTACTCATCATCGTCATGAGGGACGAAGGTAACTCACCCATTCCGGCATCCAACACCTCCATCCAAAATGTGGCCTGGTCGGGATCCATTCCCGTCGTACTATCCCTCGCGACCACATCGCTCTCCTCCCCGTCGACTCCCCGGCCAATCCACAAGATGATTTCCCGCGTGACGTATCTTCACGTGGCATTGCACGAGGAAGTGATGCATATGTCCGGCTATGCGCCCGAGGCGACTGGGTTGTCATCGGCGTTTTCGGGCATGTCTGTGGAGGAGCCCCCCGATAGTCCCAGCGTTGGAGCGGAAGGCGAGAATTCCGAAGGTACCGATGGCGTCGCTGAAAAAAGAGCATCTGTGTGTCCTCCGCAGTCGAAGGGATCCAAAATAAGTTCGCACGATGCATATCCCGAGTGTTGGTTTGAAGACGAAGACAGCGGAACACCTCTTCGCTGGCATTTTTTTGTCGGTGTATTATATGACCTCATGAGAGGTAAATCAGCGATCAAGCTGTCTTCTTCGAAGGGTCCTTCGAATCAACACATTCAAGATGTCTTTCTCCCTTGGAGGATACGGGTGCACTTCACTTCTTATCCGCACGATCGTCTACTGCCTTTGGATGATGGAAGTCCACAACGAAAGGTAGAGAATACGAATAACGATGTTGATGACAACCATCGCCGCATTACTGCTCTCGTTGGGAGGTTTTTTCGCAACTCACTCAAACAAGCACTATTCATGCAGTACGGTTCCTCCAAAGTGGCCATGCAAATTACCAAAAACTCGCACGAAAAAATTTGGGATTCGGTGATGATGTCGAATTATGCAGCTTATCACGAGGTGAATGTAGATCTTCAATCGGGAATATCAACCTGTCCGATAAGCTCTCAATCAACTGCCCAGGATGACCGAATCGACCAACTGCAATTGATACCGGTTAGACTCATGCTGAATGAAAGACCTGCAGTCCAAAGTCCAGTCAAGCAAAGAAAGGATAACACGGAGAGCACGAGAAGGCCCTGGGAGATACTTGAAACACTTGGCTCGTGCCAGGCGTCGACCTACACCACATTGGGAGACTTTCTATCGAATTGCCTCCCAAATTATTTTGCGACAGACCCTGCGACAGGTTGGGCAACTTCCATTCCCGGCTCATGTCTTTATTATTGTATCCAGGGAGTTCAGCCCAGTATGAAGTGCGCAATGGTAGACCTCTGGAGAGCCTTGTCACACCCAGATCACTTCCTGTACGTAATAGTTGTTACAGAATAAGCAGTGAGCTAGGATCACTAGACTTTATTTTACTTATAGCCATATACATCAATCCTCCCAAGACATTAATGCCTTTGGCAAATTCTCTGTCATGCATTTGCTATTAGAATTCAAATCCACGCCAATTAACAACACAGATTACTCAGGTACGCTCTCAGCGAATGCGACGAGCAAGCTGGATGTCCTTGGGCATGATCGTGACGCGCTTGGCGTGGATCGCGCACAAGTTGGTCTCCTTGAAGAGGCTGATGAGGTATGCCTCGCTAGCCTCTAGTAGAGCAAGGACCGCGGTGCTTTGGAAGCGAATGTCCTTCTTGATATCCAGAGCAATCTCACGGACGAGACGCTGAAAAGGTAGCTTGCGGATGAGGAGGTCAGTGGACTTCTGGTACCGACGGATCTCGCGAAGGGCGACGGTACCTGGGCGGTAGCGATGGGGCTTCCTCGCCTTTTGGGGTGGAGTTGTGTGCGGCCTTGGAGTAGTAGACGGACGGCAAAGAATTGGTGTGAGTTGCCGACCACGACTTATCAACGATAAAGAAAACTCAACATACTGCTAACCCTTGTTGCAAGATGCATGCGAGGGGCCTTGCCTCCAGTACTCTTGCGAGCGGTCTGTTTCGTGCGAGCCATTGGATTGATGTTTGCTTTGTTCCTGCAGAAGTGGAAGAAGGGGTGCTCGCGTCATGTTTTCAACGGGTTTTTTTCGTGCCGGCCGTTTTTTAATATGCGTGATGACAGCACTAACATCATGTTATCTAGTTACTTCTTCCAAAAACTCACCGCTCTCTACTCCCCAACAAATGTCTTATTGTCAAGGAAAGAACGACAAGATCGCGGCTCTCCTCGTGGCCCTGGCGCAAGCAGAGCTTCGTTGTCCAAAGCGCATTGACGTTGAAATTGTCATGAGGGCCTTTCTCATTCAGAGATTGCAAGCTTAATTATCCGATATAAACAAACAACTTAAGGAGGCGAATGACAATCGAGACTACTGGAAATATCGTGCATTCGATGCCGAGGCTAGACTACCCAGTAGTGAAAGTCCCAGCGAAAGTGATGAAAGTGATGAAGAAGAAAATTGAGGACCAGTAGCAGTAGGCTTAGGGAGACAAGGATACCTCAAAGCAGGAGAAGGAAGCGCTAGAGGTATTGCTGGATACCATGTTGATCCAATCAAGTTGTCTAGATTTCTCAATGAAGATATCACTCTCAAAGGTCAAACACTAATCCTAAATATATTTATATCACTAAAACCGAACTACGACACGCATTCTCCCTCCGCCCCTCCTGCACCCATACCCCCCTCAGCGACCTCCTCATTATGGAGCTCCATCACCCCTTCCCACCATCCATCCCGCACCACATGGAGCTCGAGCCCGGTGCATACTTCCCCCTGACCATGCGCCGGTAGAAATCCTGATAATTGGAGGATTAGATACGATGAAAGATTCAAAGAAATTGCACGACGAGGGTTGACACCTCACCTTGAATTCGCCCACCATGCCCCGCTCCTCGGGCGTGCGAGACTCCATCCACACAACGAATGCACGCCACTGATGGTACGCAAGATAGAACTTGCGTCCTTTGTCCTCTTGGTTGTAGCGGAAGTACTCAGCCTTGTACGATGAGGGTTGCCTGATCCCAGCTGACACCCCGCAATACTTCGTCTCACCTTTTACGACATAGGTCTTCCACTCACCGTAAATATCCTCCAACTCATTGTCCTTGTCCTTAAAGTATTGATGGCCCTTCTTGTGCTTGCACAATATCTTGAACCGCTCCATGCCCTCGCACGCGATCAACCCCCAAACGGTGTCCCGCACGTCAACCAAATTCAACTCATCCCTGCTCTCGTACTCGTGCACGTGACAACACACCTTCACGAGTGCTCCCATGATATCCTGTCGACGCGCGACAAACAAAATTAGATATGAAAGCACTAAAATACAACAGTGACTATAATTGTAGTCCGCTCTCACTTACCCTTCGGATAGCGGCAGTGGTGACCATCTCATGTCCCCTGCCCTCCTCCTTGAAAAAACCAGTGAACCACGCCTTTTTGAGTTCGTAGTCACAGTTTACGATGCAGTCCTTGAAGGATCCGAGCTGTTCGATAAAGAAGTCTGGGTTGTACCACTGTACCCCAGTGCAGCCTTCGCGCAGGGCATCTGCGCAACTCGAGATGTTGAGGTGGAGCTTTTCAATCGCTTTGCGCATGACTTCCTTGATGACGATCATCAAGAACTTGTGTTCAGGTTCCTCGACCGTGCTTCATCACTGTTGTGATAGGTTGTGATAGTTGATCGCACTATCTTCTCTCTAGATCCTTGTAGATACCTATCCTGTCCGTATGCGTTCGTATGGTATGGTATCTAAAGAATCTACGATACATACCATAGGCATCACGCTCAATTCCGAATTAGAGTACCTACTAAAGAATCTACGATACATACCATAGGCGTCACGCTCAATTCCGAATTAGAGTACCTACTAAAGTATCTACGATACATACCATAGGCATCATGCGCAAATCCGAATTAGAGTACCTACTAAAGAATCTACGATACATACCATAGGCATAGGCGTCACACTGAAATACGAATCCACGACTTGTGGTCCATCGTCATCAAACACATCAATGTCGACGACTACCACATGCCGGCTCTCCTTTCAAGATTTCGAACAATAGGATTATTTGCAGCTGCAAATTTGTAACGATGCAATTCCTCCACCATGACCCACACAAGCTCCAAATAAATGGTAAGGTTTTCTCAAGGTTCGGCGCTATCGTTGGTAAGCTTGCACAAGTATAGCCACAGGCAAATATCCTCGTGGCCATAAGTGTAAATGACGGGATAGAGAAGCTTCCCAACCCCGACGTCCGCGCCGATTTCTTTGTGCACCTCTCTTTTTACGGCAGCCAAATAACACTCGCCATCCTCAACCTTGCCTCCAACGAACTCAAAATGGTGGTCCTGAAGGCACTTGCACTTTGCTCTCCTCCCGATTAGGAAGAGCCCGTCTCTTTTGATAATAGCACATACAACATCGATCATGATTACTTTGATTTTTGTCAAATTAAAAAAAAAAACACTCTTTTTGTTGTTGTTGCTAACAAAGACCCACCAATTCTCCAACCTTGAGCAAAATGTACACCGTGACATCTCCCTTCAACATTTTTCAAGGCGAGATGGCCACTGCGTCATCCCCTGTCAACGTTGTTCAAGTGATCAAAGTCCATATAAATGGAAGCAACGTTACTTACCGTGCTGGGGTGGAAGCACATGGGTTTAACTCTTCTGGTGAGATTGTCAACCAGACATTCGAAATCAGCATCAAAGGTGGGGAAGGGGGCGGAAATGGCGATGTCATTGCAGTCACCGTAGTCCATGTAAATGGAAGCAGCATTACCTATTGTGCAGAAGTAGAAGGGTGCGCGTTTAACTCTTCTGGAGATATAGTTGACCGAATATTTGAAGTCCACATTGAGGGTGGCAAGGAGGGAAATGGCAATGGCATTGCTGGCGTTGCCCGCGTCGAGACAGAGATAAGCGAAGACAACAATTTTAATGCTGGCATTGCCGCAGTGACCACGATTCGTGTCATCAACAGTGAGAGGACCCCCACCAACGACAATGATGTGAAGATGGGTGGCAAATTATGATCTTAGATTTAGGCATTCTAGAACTAAACTAAGAGAGAGCGATTTTTGCCCATAGCCGCAAAACTTAGTATCAAGTTAATAAATGAATGTACTTTTTCAACACAAGCTAAGTACTCAAACGCAAATAAGAACTGTGCATGCCAAAATTATGTCGTTTTGGTTACAACGCAAAGCATATTTACCTGCCACTGATGACCGAAACGATATAGTTGGTTTTTAAGTCCATTGATTTCTTTTCCAGCGATACTATACCCAAGTTAAGATCTGCAGCTTGATCAATTCGCTCTTGCAATTGCTTTTCCAAAGCTTTGGTTTCTGCGTTTAGGGCAGTGAACTCCGATTTGAGACTGGAGAGAAGACTTCTCATGTCATCCACAGACTGATGACATGATACAGTTTTGCTTAACTTTGAAAGTTGAAATTGCGACCGTTCAAGGTTGCACGTCTGGTTTACAATTCTTTGTGACACATCAGTCGCATGTCTCTGTAGGTTGTGAATGCGTTCGAGCATTGAAAATTGTTGCGGCGCCTTATCCCGTAAGAATCTCCATCTATGCAGGTTCATCGGTCTCCCTATTTCCACTGCAAGGGCAGTATTCTTGAATTGCTGCTTTTCGAGATCGTTCTCGAGGCCAGCAAGGATTTCGCTCTGTTTCCCCTGACTTTCGATCAATGCTTGTGCGATCCTTTTCTCATCCAATAATTTTTTGGTCGTTGCTTTCGTCGATTCCAGGGCTTCCTCCAGCTGATGAAATCGGTTCATGGTACCACATATTTCTACTGTCGTGCTTTCAATTGCTATAGCGATTTTGCGATGCTCGACTTCGGTGGCCACCAAGAGGGCGGATGCGATGTCTTTTTTTTGCATGAGGTTTCTATAATTTCTCCGTATGACTTCTCTGTGTTGGTCTACGTCATCGATTTCGTGGCCGAGCTGAACAATCGCACATCCGTTAGAATTGCTAGTCTGGTTCAGTCTGCTAATTTTGTCGCGAAAAGCTGCTATGTCAGTCTCAATAAGCTGCCTCTCTAAATCGACATTGTGGTGATTGACGTGCTCTTTGAAGACCCTGTCCTCGGCGCGGGAAATGTCGTCTTTTATGCTCTTGATCTGCGCCATGAACGACAGCAACTCCATTTTAGCTGCGGATAACTTACCCTTGAGGCAAATTAGACATTTCGACTCCACGATATGCTCTTCTCGGGCATTCTCACACTCGTTGCGTTTTTGTTCCGTGATTTGTTCTGCCTTCGTCACGGTCAACTCGAGCGATCGATTTGTTTCTTCTTGAGATTTCTGCGACTGATGTTTCTTCTGTGTTTGCCGAAAGCGCAAAAATCATGGCAATCGTCGATACACGTGGCATGACCATACACGGCGGCATCGATAAAAAGAAACTATACTCACTTGAAGTACCTCGTAGATCCGCTTGAGAGTTTCTTCGTCGCGTTTCTCCTCTAGGACAAGTGCTTTTTCCTCCTTCTGCAGTTCAGCAACTGCTTTTTTTATAACGATGAGTTCTGTGTGTTGACTCAAGAGTGTGTTTTCATTCGCCTCGATCACGGTCAGCACGCGCGCACTTCCTTTCTTTGATAATCCAATATTCCTATTCACTAGGCCGAACCTCTGTTCTTGTCTCTTGATCTCTCTTTTGATAACCTCGATCTCCTTGCGCGCCGATGGGATCAATGTAGACTCGAGTGTGGACGCGCTGACGGCCAATGAGTCGAGTTCTTTCTGGATGACCCCTCTCTCCTTGTCAGCTCCTGCAGTTTTTGCGTTGATCAATTCTCTCACTCTACTCGATGTCGCTCTATCGTTTTCAAGTCTCTGTACCTCTTTGAAAATCTCGTCCAACTGCTTTCGTTTCGTTACATTTCCCGCTTCGATCTCCCCGTTTTCGGATGTAATCATTTTGAGCTCTTTTATAATTCTGTCTTCGTTTTCGCGGAGTGCCTCGGATTCTCTAGAACACGATTCTCGTGCCTCACTCAACTCCATGATTTCCCGTTCGATGTCATTCGCGGCCCTAGTCTCGTTAACGAGCTCGGTTCTCGTTTCTGCCAGGTCGATCTCCGCGACTCGCAACGTCTCGGCCAAGACTCCCTTCGACCTCTCCGCCTCACGATATTGTAATAACACCGCCTGCTCCTTTTCTTGCTCCTCGCTTATTTCCACGGTCACCCTTTCGAGACTTTCGATCGATTGATCCCTCCGTTTTATCGAAGCCTCGACCTCCTTTTCCATCGACCCCAACCGATATCTTAGATCGGCTAAACACACATTCTTCTCCGTGGCCTCGGATCGACCGCGGTCGATCGCATCGGATAATTCGCAGCGCCGCCGTTGCTGTTCTCGAGTCCATCCCGGACCGAGGGCGACGAATCGTTTCGTTTCGTCGATTTCACGCTCAAGATCCTTGGCGCGCTCCTCCAGAATCGGCATCGCGTTCTCCATCCTTGTCGCGTCCTCCTCCTTCTTTTTAATGTGGTCCATCATACCGTCGCTCTCCCTCTGCCGTTCGGCCTCGTCGCGGCGCGCGTATTCGCACGAGCGGGCCTCCTCGAGGAGGCGGGCGCGTAGGTCCTCGATCGAGGCCCGAAGTACTCGACACCGAGCCGCCTTCGACGTGAGCTTGGCATATAATTCGGAAATAGCAGGATCGTCGGGGCATTTTCCGAATTCGACCGCCAGTCGGCTGAATATGCCATCCTCGAAGAAATCGTCGTCGTCGTCCTCGTCGTCGTCCGATTGGCCATCATCGGGAAGGGCCGTCATTGCGAACACCCCCGAGGCGGCATCGCCGCTGCCATATCGAGATAATTCTGCGTCAGTCCTGCCGTCGAGCGCCATGTTTGTGTGCCTCATTGGGCGACGAAGCGACGACGTAGAGTGTTGAGGTTGCGCGCGTTTGTTCAGGCTTTGGGTTCTCGCTTTAAAATTGATTTTTGCGAAGAGGTGATCGCTAAACCGAACAAATTTCCGTTTGCCGCACATCGCGGCGACTCCGTCCCCCACGCACCGCACCCCGCACCCCCGCCCCCCCAAACCCTTTCGTGACTTCGTGACCCCTACTCTTCTAGAGTACTTAGAATACACACCATGTCCGAAGTCCTGGTCCTCTACCAGATCTCCAACGAATCCTCCCGCGGAGGCACAGGCAATGGCGGCAGCGGCCCGCCTCCGTCCTACAACGCGTATTACATGTCGCGCAAGAACGGCGTCACCCTCTCCACCGTGAAGCAGTCCTGCCGCGCCCTCCGATCGATCAACCCCAGTCTCGGCGCGGACGGTTATCACTGGCGTGTCAGGATCGACGAGAAGCCCAACACCTCCCACTCCTCCGCCGGGGGCGGTGGCGGTGGCGGCGGTGGCGGCGGTGGTGGCGGCCCGGGAACGTACTCGTGGTGGGACGTCCAGGACGAGAACGCCCGTCTCCCCGTCAGGGAGGCGACGGCGTCGGAATTGAGGCGGATGCTGGCCCCGCCGCCGCCGAGTGGCGACGGCGGCGACATGGCGGTGACGCAGGAAGTTACCAAGGCCGCCAAGGGGGCGATGAAGTACATGGGGAAGGCGATGAACGTCGTGGCGGGTGGCGCATCCGTCGGCGTCAGCAGCTTCGGTGGGGGGGGGGACGACGACGACGACCTCTCCGCCGCGAGGACGCCCGTGATATGCTTCAAGTTGCTGGATCTGCGGAGGGTTCGGAGGGACCTCGTTGGCGGTGGCGGTGGCGGTGGCGGTGGCGGCACCGGGGGGGGAGGAGCGAGGAGAGGGGCCGTCGTCCCCGCCGCCGCTCGTCCCAGGAGCGCCGGATCCAGCGTTTCGACCCACTCCCAGCAGCAACCGTCGCAGCAGCAGCAGCAACAGCGCCAGGTACGCGCCGCCGCGCCCACATCGATGGGAGCCCCCCGCATTCCGCAGCAGCAAGCTGCCCCCCAACAACAGCGGGAGACTTACCCCGTGGGTTCAGCGAGGGCGAATCCTCCCACCCCACCCACGGCCGATCTCATGGGCTTCAACGCCGCCGCGACGCCGCAGAGCGCGCGGCCGCCACCCGTCAGGTCGGCCTCTTCGGTGTCGTCCACGCCCACGGGGGCTAGGCCCGGGGAGACGCGGGCCGAGAAATTGAAGCGCGAGTACGCCGCGAAGAAGAGCGCGACGGCGAGCAGCCGGGTCTGGGACGACGTGGACCAACGCTGGGTGGAGGGCCCTGTCAAGAACGGCGAGACGACAGCGGCCTCGGCGAATCCCTCCCCCCAGCAGTCCTCCAGCGTGATCGACGGCGGTGGGGTCGCAGTCGTCGAGAAGGGCATAACACTCTCGCGCGACAACGCAGTCGGCAAGTCGGCCAGCGTCCAGGCCGCCGTGCACGCGCGGATCGACGACATGGAACAGTCGCAGCAGAAGGCGATCGCCGAGCTACGCGCGCGCGAGGGGGAGAGAGCAAGGGCCGATGCCGAGGAGGACGCGGCGAGGCAGCGCCTCGAGCCAAAGCTGAAGGCGTGGAGCGAGGAGCACGGTCAGAAGAAGCAGCTTCGCGCACTGCTGGCGAATTTGCACACTATACTTTGGGAGGGGAGCGGGTGGAAGCCGATATCGTTGGCGGACGTGTTGGACGACAGCAAGGTCAAGAGGGTGTATCATCAGGCGAGCAGAGTTGTGCACCCAGACAAGACTGGACACTTGGATGCCGAGAAGCGTTTCGTGGCCAAGCGCGTGTTTGATTCGCTGACCCAAGCGAAGGTGGAGTTCGACGAGGGCAAGCGTTAGAAGAGTAGCACAGAGGGAAGAGAGAGGGGAGGGGGAGAGAGAAGTAGGAAATCATGAGGGCTGGATGCCTATTGCTCCCTAAGATTCTGCGACGATTTTTGATGAAGATGGGTGAAAGCGATAACAGTACTAGTAAGACAATAGTAGATACTGACATCCCTAGTTCTATAAGCCTCCACCCCCAGCCGCAGGCCACCCCACAGAGTGCGCATTCGGGGAGGGACCCGTAGCGCCCAAAAAAAAAAAAAATTAACAGTAAACAACGA
>JALLAZ010001828.1:0-13569 GCA_036939755.1 Stephanodiscus triporus | reverse complement strand
TCTTGGTCAAATTTTGCAAAGGTAGACTCCCGGGAGAAAGCCCTTGTAAAATTTGCATCCAAGGAAAGTAGTCCTCTCTTGCCCATCGCTGAAAAAAACTTTACTAGTTAGATATACTAACTACTCAATAACTCACTTTTTTAAGCCCAACCAAATCGGAAATTCATATAAAAATTTGTATTATACAAATTTGTACATTCGAATTCATACAACAAATATCGTATGTGAAATCCCCCCCCCAAAAAAACTGTCCAAAAAAAGGGACTCCCCCTTGAGCCCAGGTATTCGGGAATCTGTACGTTCATTACCGAATATTTTAAGATACCATCTTGTTTTACATAAAAGAACACCCAAAAAACCATCTCAAATCTGAGATTGTACCAATTCAGATGTTGTACATAGTCAAACCCTACTTATGGTACCATAGAGAAGAATGCAAACAGTGTTCCTACCTAGCTTTTCAACTACCGTATAACATGCAGCCTAATGGATGTGAAACGACAGAAATTCTTGCTCGTCAGAGGTAGTTAGGGCTAAATTAATCAAGTACGTAAGTCTACGTTGGAATTAATTTTTTTGGGGGACGTGACCCCCCAATGGCAACACAACCATCACAACCATGGCCGCCGCCGGCAGAAATGGTCCACTAGAGCCTCTCAGGATGCCCTAAATCCTGCTCCAATGCATCGTATTGACCAAGGACGATCCCCCGAGCAAGCCAATATGCTTTTTGTGGGGGATTGATAGGTCGTATGCCCCTCAAAACGCTCTGATGTTGTGGCGGTGCATCACTGCTGGAACAAAGGAGCATTTTGAGGGGCATATGCCCTATCAACCCCACCCCTAAGCACATTTGCTCATTCAGGGGGTTGTCCCCGATCAATCCGACGCGTCAGTGCACGAGATTGGCTCTTGAGTGGGACTCTAGGGGCCCATTTCTGCCAGCGGCAATCATGGTCGGGTTGGTCGTTGTGTGTAGCGCGCAGTCCCAGACCAGTGTTGACCAGAACCCTGGCGAATCACAAATCATTGGAATCGTCTTGTAAATAGGAAATTGAATGTCATCTTTAAATCAGTATAAGACGTAGGAATAAGCTACGAATTGAGAAAACCGTTCCTACGTAGGTGCGGGCTTTCTTGCGATCCATTAGGCTGCGTGACAATAAGGCTGCGTGTTATACGGTACATGTTCTTTGATATGATGTATGCCAAATGTACTCCTCTTAAACTAACTTGTGTTACATGTAGTACCCTTTCATTCTGCATTTAACTTTGCATGCAGTTCACGGGCAAGATCACTATCCGATCTTTGATGTCCCGAAAAGTGGGAATCACTCGTCATGGCCTCGTTATAGCTCGGCGGGCCATCATCTCTGCGAATGCTATTCATCTCATCTGCTCCGTTTCTTCCAGGGCTCATTGACAGCTCCTCTGTCAAGGTGCCCAATGGCAATGGATCCCTCATTTCTAAAAGAAACTCATCAGCTTTCTTCAGTTGGATTGCTTTCAAACCCTTGTTTGCTGGGACCGATGGTGGTACCTGTATGTGTAGATGTCCCAACCACATTATTGCAAATACATAACCAACTTAGATACAGAACTCAAAACAGGAGAGGCATGCTCTCCTTCAAGATGCGAGTACTACATCATCGCTCACCTTTTCAAAATAAACCAGTTGATTATCCCTCTCCCAACTTGATAGCATGTCCGTCATGTGCTGCCGAAAGTCTTTTATTTCCACCAACAACGATTGCAATGGCCCATTCGGTTCAATCTCCGGCAATCCCCGTCCGGTAGGCGATGTGCGCGTCCTCATGGCTACCATCGCCTCGCTCAGTGCGGAGATGGCAACTCCATATTCACATGCAGACCACAAACTCCTTGCTAAGAAGTACAAACTTGACGCCCGTTGGACGTTGATGGAAAACGTGATTAACGTCAGGAAGGAGGGGTCCATCCGTGACATATGCACGGGATTTTTAGAACGCAAAGTCGACACGAAGGAATCGAAATCCTCGGCGATTCCCAGGCATAACTTGCCCACGAGGGCGTAATTGGGAGTTCCCGGCTTCACCAAAATCGTCGCCACTGCCATCTGCTGTGACATGGCCATGAATAACGACGTGAATGCCACACACACACCCACACGAGTTTCAGCCAACGATTCATGCTCCATCTCCGCGTGCTGAACGCTGTTGGCCATCCAGTTCGGCACAATGTCGGTCCCCAACAATTGGAACACTCCGGCCGCCTTTGAAAATTGTCGCGAGGCCTCGGGGAACTTCCCTTCCATGCATGCATCGCATCCGAGATTGGATTCCGAGAGCGCCAATGTCGCCAGGACAAGCACCAGCTCAAACATAAGAGCTGACAATTTATATAGGTATGTGAGTCGTCGTCGTATTTCTGATGATTAGCGAATTATAATTAATCCCCTCACCTTCAGAATCGAAGTAGTGTTTTTTCTTAGACTTCATGTGTTCGATGCCTGAGTACCAGCTGAAGACCAATCGCTCTGATGTGTGCGAGGTAGTGTTGGAAAGTTTAGACGCCCACGCATTAAATAATCAGGCGTGCTCAGCGACAGTACGATACCAAAGAGATGACTTACGATCCAATCGTGCCTTCTCCGGCTGGAACTTGCATGAGAGGAGAATTTGATTGATCAAAGGTCTACGGGGTGAACAAATATGGTGGAGACGTAAGTGGCGGAGAGTAATTGGCACAAACCTACACATAATTCAACTCACATGTACTCTTGCAAAGCTTTGGATAAAGCAGCATGGCTTAGTTTCCCGTCTGCCATGTTCTTCTTGATCTCTTGACGCCGGTCATCCGCTTCGCGGATCACCGCCAATGTACTTTTATGACCTGCCGCGCATGTTTTGAAACTTGCATCGAATTTCAGCTGATCTGATGGGTTGATGTAAGGCTATTGAAAAAAAGGGTTGGGCGATGATGCGCAAGAAAATGGACCATGCAACAACAATTGCACACTCACGATAGAAAAACGATGAACAGCTGACACCAGTCGTAGGATGCTATCAGGATGCGGCGGTGCGGATGAATCATAGACAGAATCAACCATTGTAGTTTCTGAGTGTTATGGAAGCAAGAGGGAGCATGAGTGTCTTTTCGACGGGATCTTCGGTCATGCGTTGGATTTTTTGTTGTGTTATTAGCGTGTGCTGCCGAAGCAAGCTGTGCTGCTTGTTCGTGGCGGCGTCAATCGTATCGTATCTACAAATCGTATCGTATCGTATTACGATATTCTGCCGAAAAGCAATAGAGTAGAGAGGTTGCTCTGATAATAGTATTCATACGTTTGATAGCACCACACTTGTCACTTACCGCACTCAGCCAACTAAGGATAAATTCACCCGCTTGTCGACCGGGGGCAGACGAGGGCGTGTTTTCCAATGACTTCTACGTCGGGGGACGTTGGCTACCATGATGGTGGAGGTGGCAACAAGCGCGTCCTATCCATTCAGTCTCATGTTGTGTCAGGTTGTGAGTGCAATGAACCCTCTAGTAAAAATTCTGATACATCGAGAAACGCACCTCGGCGCTAACCTCCCTCTCTCTCGCAGATGTGGGCAACAAGGCAGCAGTTTTCCCGCTGCAATTATTGGGTTTCGATGTTGATATCATTAACTCGGTCCAATTTTCTAATCATACCGGTTATCCCTTTGGCTTTGAGGGTGAAGTCTTGGATGGGTCTCGGCTATTAAAGCTCATCGATGGAATGGAGAGGAATGGATTGCTGTCATCTTATTCGGGTGATAATTTTCCAGGAAGAATTGGTTACATTCTCACGGGTTACATAGGATCTGAATCGTTCCTAAGTGCGGTTGTCAGCGTGGTGCAAAAGCTCAAAGGCTTAAACCCCAAATGTCGATATATTTGTGACCCAGTCCTTGGCGATAACGATCAATTTTATGTTCCGAGAGAGTTGGTAGGAATATACCAACGAGAAGTGTTGCCTCTGGCCGATGTCATTACTCCCAATCAATTCGAAATCGAGCAGCTCACAGGCATTGCCATAAAGTCAATCCAAGATGCACAATGCGCCTGTTGCGCGTTACATGATATGGGCATCAATGTGGTCCTAATAACGAGCATCGTTTTTCCAGACGCTGATGAAAATTGCGGCGGTGACGGTGAAAGGAGAATGGATGGCGACACGACAAAAAAAGCTGTGACTCCTACTCCTGATTCCATTGCCATGTTTGCATCACGCAGAAAGTTCTGTTTACAATCATCTTTGCAAAGGCAATCAAATTACATGGATCAGTCGCCGATGATGCAACAGGAGGAACTCAAAACTGACCTTGTCAATATCAACGATGAACAATATGTTCTCTATACTCCCAGGTTTGCTGGCCAATTTACTGGCACTGGTGATCTTTGTGCAGCCCTTTTCTTAGGTTGGACCGCCGATGACAATGAGTTGTCTTGCTCGTTGGAAAAATTGGCTGGTACGATGCATGTTATTGTGAAAAGAACTGCAGCTGTCGCCGCTTCCTTGTCGCCATTAATAAATGAGAGGGCAAACACATTATCGTCTCGCGAATTGCAATTGATTCAAAGTCGTGACGATATATTGCATCCACCGAGATTGTTTCGAGCATTGAGGGTTCCAGCGAAACATACCGAGATTAGGAATAACTCGAAAGAGGATGCCACTTAAACGTAAGGTTTACCAAGTCTGATAGGAGTACGTTGGATCTCTCTAACTAGCTCTCGTAAGAGGGGAAATAATTAATGTAAGTTTTGTAAATAATGCTTTGTTGCTACAAAAAATATGTTTAATACATCTATCATTTGCAAGTTTTCTTGATAAGTTGTAGGGAACCATCACAATTAAATCTGTTTTGTGCTGCTAGAGCGCAGTCATGAGTCTTGAGCATTTCCTTGCCTCTGTGAAGCCTTCAACTTATTATTCTCTGATGTAAGTTCCCTCCTGACATAGCTAATCAAATACTCTGCACTCCAATCATGATATTTGTTCATCCACTCCATGAACGCTGGTTCAATACTTTTGTGTGAAACCACTCCAGTACCAATAATAGGCTCGCATTTTGCCGTCAACCCGGAAATTTCTTCCATCTATTTCAAGTAGTGGGCAGTCCCTCTCATGTTCAATTCCTCAAAAGGCCTTCACTCCAGAAAATTGGACACCTGCAAGAAGTTACATATCTTATCTGAGCAGAGTTCAACGATGCTTGCATATGCATGGTGGGATTCATCGTGTTTTAGTTTGCACATGTAGTTGCCGTAGCCGTCTTTAGTGATGGAATCTTCAACACTATACGGTATGACCTCGTCAAACTTGTATCCTGCTTGGCATCCCCTTAAGTCAATATGAAACCCATCTTCAGCAGCCTTTTTCATCTTGATTTGATCGCCGGGACCACGAGGGCCGGCCCAAGGTCTCGTAACAAAATCTTTCCATTTCATGTCAACATGCCTGAACGCATGGTGTGGACGTTCTCGCATTGCCTCAACCCTGCAATCACTAGGGCAGACTCATATTGGACCAAGGGATTATCTATTTGAAACCAGCACTTGAACCACGCGAACTCATTTTCAATTTTAAGGAGCAAGTAGCACGTTGAATTTGAGTGCCAGATGGACTGTTTCAGATGATTGTAGGTCAATCAATTGGCGAATGTTCTTCATTACCAAAGGATTTTCAATGTGTACTTACAGAACTCTGCTCACCAATCACCAAACTGTCAAAAGTGTGGCAAGAGAAATACTTCAGCAAGGGTCAATTCACTGAAGATGTCACCAGCTTCAAATTACAAAGAGAAACTCATGCAATCGACTAAGTGGTCATATCCTATGCTCAATTTACACCCACCTCTGTGCATGCACAAGTTTCCATTATTTGAATATCAATGAAGAACAGAAAGTAGATCGCAAGTTCTAACTTCAGTAAATCATCAATCAATCAAACTAAAGCATCCTAGTCAAACGGCACAGGACATTTTGATCAAAATAACAAAGGTCTCGCCACCAGGATAGAACAAGAACAGAACCGGATTGGCAAGGAAGCTTAGATGGCTTGAAGACACCTTGTGGAGCTGATCAGAAATCAGTTCACAATTCCTCAGAAGTTCAAGAAAACAGCAACGGACCAGAAATCCAACAGCGGACCAGAAATCCAAAGAACCCAAGAAAGACGCATGACAGAACAGATCCCTTACAAGTATGCTGGAAACAAGAATTCCACTACCATTCCCCAAATCACAATCAAATGCAAAGACGTGGATGGGTATAAAAACAAAGTGGAATGTCCAATTTTCAGAACGGAACTCAAAACAAAGTCTTGATTCAGACGATTGAGACAATCATAATATTATCAGAACTTTGGACGTGCTTTAAAAGGAGAACCTAGCAAGAAGTGGGAAGGGATCATTGAAGCCATCCAAACCAAACCAAGACTGTCAACAACTTCAAGACCAAAGTTGTTGATCTAGTTGAAGAAATCATGGGCGAAGACATCTACAAAGATCAGTTGAAGTACCTGGTGGACACTCCACAACCAGCCAATTTCATGACCACAGAATGGTGTGACAGAGTGGCAGTCATCAACACAGGGCTAGTGTGGCTCAAGAAAGGAGCAAAACCTATGATGGAAGAAGAAGTGATCAAGAAAGCCATTTTGGTGAACCTTAAGCCAGACCTCATGCCGGATTTCATTCTGGAGAAAGGAGACAAAGCAACCACATTGAAGGAAGTCAATCAGATCCTTCGCAGAATTGATCGTGCGAATGCACACATGAAACAGGCAACAGAAAGCTAAAAAAGATCAAAGTAAAAGAAGACAAAGAAGAGAAGACAGGCAAAGAGAACTATGGTCAAGATTAACAAGATTCAAGACTTGGAATACGAATCCAATGATGAAGAAGATGATAAGCAAAATGCAGAGCACACAGCTGAAGCTCTTAAGGCAAGCACTTAAAATCATGAGGGGGGATATCCTATGTTTATTTACACCCACCTCTGTGCATGTACAAGTTTCCATTATTTAAATATCTATGAAGAACAGAAATTAGATCACAAGTTCTAACTGAAGTAAATCAACAATCAATCAAACTAAAGCATCCTAGTCAAACAGCATAGGACAGGTCAGCAATCCAATTCAACCCAGAATGTATCTCTCCAATCAAATTTATAGATGTCACCAATCCCTTATCTTTGCATATCACTGGTCCTTTTGCGTAGACTATTGCCAGTGTTCGTTCCTCAATCACAAGTGGCGTAGGTGCAACTTCTCTAAATAGATAACCAAAATAAACCAGCCTCCCAGTGAAAGCAATGCAGTTGATCCTTTTGGAGACGAAGCACCACTCCTATGAGGAGGAGGGGAACAGGGATGTCAGAGAGGTGGAGCTATAATATGTTTGTCTCATGGAGAGGTATTATGGGACAAAACTGGTGAAGAACCAGCATTCACATTTGATTGCACTGCCCTTTATTCAAAGAATGCAGAGTGAAGAGGGTGGAAGTTTAGCGAGGAGAACTTCTTAACTACTCTACATACACTTACTACTACTTGCAATACCTCAGTGTGCCCTCCTACCTAACTGCGGCGATCTCGGTCGAGAAATGACAAAAATGACAGAAACTCTCTCTCAAACCTATGTAGGAATAAATTATGTACTAATTTGACCCCCACATGCCCCCAACGGCAGAACTTCATATCGTACTCTCTTTTTATTTAGGTGTATGAAGGGGTTGGCTATGTACCACATCTGAATTGGTATAATCTCAATTTTTGGATGGCTTTCTCAATTTTTCTGGTATGTCCCTCTACGTTTATCTGCCGTACCGGGGATTGAGATGTAGGAACTCGTATGGTTGTTTTTTAGGCGTCTTCAATTTTTTTGGTATTGATTCTACAGGTTCCTACATACCTGGGTGTAAGGGGGGATATATGTTGTGACTTAAGATTTTTTGCATCTCATCTTGTACCAATTTGTATATCTCCTTGTTGGTCAGATCGTAGGTTAGGGGGTCCAGAATTAAAATTCCTATCTAGTAAAAAAGTTTTCCCCCTTTTCTCCAATTTTTCGTCTGACCGCCGTACTAAAAATTCTCTCTTTTCGAGCCCTGGCGTTGGGTGACAACATCGCCAATTATGACAATTTTGTCATCAACAACCCGTCCTCCAAATCGACGCCCTTGCACACTCTCCTGCATGCAATACTGGTTCCCGGGGAGAGATGCTTCGTCAGTCCCACTGGAAGACCCAGATAGAGGGACTGACGAAGCGGCAATTTGTTCTGGTAAGTGTACACAGAGCTAGAGTGTGCATACGGAGTGTAAGGAGGGACAAGTGCTCATGTTTCTCCCTAATTTTTTATGTGTTGAGCAGTCGACTTCGTCCCCTGCCCCCCAGAGGATAGAATCCCTCCTACCAGACCCCCCCCCATCGAACCATCTTCCCTAAGGGGTAGCCGCCGCCGCCCCGAGCAATTTCGAGCACGATTTCGGGCTCCGTCGACGCCGCTGCTGACATCGCGCGACGCCTTTGAAACCGCCTCCGTCGACGCCGCTGCCGAGGGCTCCGGTTCAAGTAAGAATCATTAATTTCTGTGCTGATGTTGTTGCGTAGATTCACTCGCATTATCTTTTCGCCTCCCCCCCTGCTGACCGTCACTTTGTATAATACGTCTAGTCCGAATGAGGATGCCAAACAACGATCTGAACGAGCGCGTGCCCGATCCCGTGGACAGGCCACCAATCGAGGAGCTGAACGAGCGCGCGCCCGATCCTGTGGACAGGCAAAACGATCCTTCGGTCTGCGCCGCGCTGCTGTCAGTGCAAGCGGGACGCGCTTCCGGGCGTGTCTTCGCTTGGCTCAGCAACGAGCGCGCGCACTTGCCGAACATGGATCTGGACAAGCGCGCGCCAAATCCTGTGGCCAGCCCAAACACCGATCCCGTGGACAGGCCAAACGAGGATCGGAACGAGCGCGCGTTGGATAATGTGCCCCCCACCCTCAAGCCAAGCGAGCGTCTGTCTAGTCCCATGCCCCCTATCCTCAATTCCACAATCAATTTTAACGAGGAGCTGAACGAGAAACCTTCGAAGCGTATGAAAGGCATTCACTGCAGGAGGAAATCAATTGGTAGACATAAGGATGGAAAGCAGAAGAAAACAGGTAGCTATGATTTTGCAGGTGTGCGTGCGTCTCATGGCCTTCATTCCTCTGCTCCACCACAACAAGTGATACAAGCTGTGATGATGAATCGAGACACAAGAAGGCAAGATGGCAATGTACGCGCTCCTCTCAAGTCGGAACTCCAAAAAGACCTTAAGAAGGCCATGGCCAGCAATGCGAAGTATGCGTCTTCAATCAAATCACTGAAAAAAGCTAATTTAATGCAACGTGATTTACTATCATTGCACAAGGAGAAAGTGAAGATGCTGGTGGAATCTCGCAACCAACTCCGAGGGGAAAGGAGGACTTCAGAGAAGGCCTTTCAGGCACAATTGAAGGAGGTTGGTCAAGAGACGAAACGAATCAAGAGCCGTCTTACTGAAGAGAATCGACTTTTACGCAAGTCGTACAGTGCTGAAGCTCAAAAACGACAAGAACTTGAGGCAAAGTCAGTGCGTGATGATGAGAAGATCTCCAATCTCAAGCAAGCCAACAAACAATTAATGGTAGATCTTCTTAAAGAGCGTCGAGTGTCAAACGTGATCATTGACGAGGCAATGGTTGAGGCACGCCGACTCTCTGTCGAGGCATTAGAGATGACATTAGAGGCCAATGCCATTCGCGACAAAGCTGAAGATAGAATAAGTAAAGAGCGCAGCATTAATTTGGCTCGGCTTCACATGATTCGTGATAAAGCAGAGGAAAGAATAGTGACGGAGCGCAATCGTTTTTTGGCTGTGCTACACCAAGAGCGCGCTCATCACTCCAGGGAATCAGAGAAGTTGCGCCACAAGCAAGCAGCATCAAATCAATCGTATCATCGGGTGCTTGAGGATGTTGATATGTTGTCCAAGAAGTTGAAAGAGCAACAGGTAATTTGGCAAAAACGACTTTCTGAGCATGATATGTCTACAAAGGATCGACTCAGCAAGGAACGAATGCGCAGGCGCAACATTGTACAACAGCAAATAGACAGATCCTCTGCTGTTGAAGGCCAACTGAGGGAGATAATTGATGGTCTTGAAGTCATGAACGACGAGCTGGTTGAGGAGGTCAAGAGCGCGAAGAAGGCCAGGAGTGAAGCTGTCAAGTTGTACGGCAAGTCAAAGGAAGATGCTGCAAGACGCCTAGACCAGTTGCGGCATGAAAAAGAAAAGAAGAAACTTTTGAGGGACAACCTCTGTCGTGTGCTTAAAGTGCAGCAAGCTCAGGAAGCTCAGCTCAATGAATACAAGAGTATGGTAGAAACATTTAAGTCTAGCAAGCGTGACTTGACTTATGAGTTCAAGGCTGGCAGGAGACAAGGTCCGAAATGGCCCTTGTGGGTGACCGAAGTGTGCTGTGAATTGTTAGTGAATGGATCACCGCCGTCTGCGATCCCGGTGAGCATTGCGACTTTGTTTTCTGCGCTTTACGGTGAAGAGCCGAAAAAAATCCCGTCTTTGAACTATGTGCGACAATGTCGGGTGCTAGTCCAGATAATTAGTGAAACGATCACAGCAATGAAGCTTGCGGCCTGCCCAAATTGGGCAGAGATATTTTTTGACGCAACAACACGCCGCCAGGTACCATTCTCTGCGGTTGTTATAAGTTTGATGGGAGATGGTCCTGAGACCATTGATCCAATCATTGTATCCTCATGCGTAATTTTGGAGGATGAGACTTCTGAGACGCAGGTAGATGGCATAGTGACTAAGGTGAGCACACTTATTAGTCGTACTTATTCAGATGCGCTGCAGGAGACTCATCATTACTCCTTGCATAGATAAATTCTCTAAAAAACAGGTTGAAGAGAATACAACAAGTTGTATTGCGTGATAACCCGCAACTCTATGAGTCAATTCCATCACCGGATGGAATCGACATCAAGAAGCTTGGCCAGAATGGGCTAATAATGACAGACTCATGCAACGCCGCACAGAAGGCAAGACGCCTCCTTCAGTATGAGATTGGTGGCTTGGTTTGCGAGTTGGACTGTCACCATCATCTGCGCAATGTCTGGATAAAAGGGATGGAGAAATCTGTTAGCGTCTTCTTGCGAGTAGTTGTGTCTGACAGCTTAGAGCAGATACCACCGGAGCTTAGAGTCACCTGCATCTTCTCTGCAATTGCTCGCGCATGGGATAAATTTTTCAGTCTCTGCGCAAACTATCCCAAGGGCCAAGGGGAACACTTTGCGGCATGGTTGAGGATGAACAAGCCAGGAACTCCACTGTATCATGTTGTGGGCGCGCAAGGTTCAAGACATGATCTGTGCCTCATGGCTGCTCCGGCAATCTACATGAACCGCTATGTATGCTTCGACTACGCAAGTTATCTGTTGCGTTTGCCCAAGAAACAAGAGAACATTTTGTTGAGGTGTCTGTTCGTGTTGATGACTTCTGAGGAAATCATTGCTCAGTCCCGTTTGTATGGGATCCTCTACATATCATTTTGTTTGCCCATGCGGTGGCTAGCAGCAAAGACTCCAGAACTTGCGGAGTGGGGTTGGGGGCCAATATCAAACGGTGATGCCATTGATACCTTGCGTGAGAGAATGATGGATATTGTTGATGATCCAACCAAGGTACTCGATGAGGATTTTATGATGAACATGTTTGGTAAATATGTGACTGCACTCCCGCCATTCAAGGAATACTGGAGGCATTTATACGAGAAGAAACAAATGAGAGTAATAGCGGCAGAGTCCGGTGCAACAGTGATGCAGTTTGCTGAGTTGAGGAATGAGCTATTCCATCCGAGTGATGCCACAAATGCTGCTACCAATGAGCGTGTAGTTGAGCTTGCAAAAGTGGCAGCCCAGGGGATTCTTGACGAACTTCATGATGAAAAGAAAGCAACATGGAAATATCTGTCCATATCGGGATCTTCGGTGTCATTTCAGGGATGCCCAAAGGAGGTCAAGGAAGGATTGCATGGGCGCGACGCAACAAATGATAGGAGTGAGAGCGCGCTTGGGGGGACAACTCATCAGCTACAAAAATACGGCCGTATCGGGATATCCAATGCAGCAGCTATCAGCGATGCCAAGACCAATGGCTACTTCCGCCGGTTTTTGGTGAATGGAAATAAAACGAAAGGAATGTTCCATCAGTTTGACCCCAAGATGCGTGAATGCCTGTTGACCGTTGCAATTGAGGATGCACCTGTTACTATATCCAGCAACAGAGATGATTTGGACAGGCAGCGGGAAGCAAAGAGGAAGAAGGAAGAAATGATTGAGAGGAAGAGTCTAGACAAAGCAAAAGAGGATCTTGTCGAGGCTTCTTATTACTGGGAGATGTTCCACTCTGAAGTATGTTGGAAGGGTAACCCAAGTATTGTTTCAAAGATGTTGAGGCGGTTGAAATCGGAGTCCGCAAAGTTGGAGGCATTGAAAGAGAATATAAGAATGCGTGTGATTGGATTGGGATGGAAACAATTTGCAATCACTTGGTCTTACAAAGGAGTGAAGCGATCGGTGAACGAGCTCGCTGCACATCTGAAAATGATCATAAGGGAGGAGAGGAAGCTGACGCCACCAAAGGATCCGGCTTTGGTAATGCCCAAGCGTTTAGAGTTGCCAACCCTAGGGACTGCAACAAAACAACTCATGGAAAGTGAAGCCAGTGCTGTGATAGACGAGGAGCAATTTAGAAGAGAGGCAAATGAATTGCGAAAACAGAGGGAGGCAAGGGGCGAAGGTAGCATTTTTTCTATCATGCAACCACTCTATTGTCCGGAGTTAGATGAGCTGATCAACAAAAGGATTGATGTGCTGTATTCTTTTGTGCTAGGATCGGGAGAAAAAGTATTACGATGGTGCCAGGGCAAAGTGATTCATGTGCTGCCAGAAAAAGCGAAACCCACGGTTGTTGTACGTTGGGATCCAATGCCTGACGTCAAAGGAAAGGAGGATCTGAGCGACGAGACACAGCAGGTGCTGCCACCACGAAAGTGGAATAAGGATGTGGAAGGGGCATGGAGAATGGATATTAATGTTGGGATGGTAGAGAATACAGATACAGAGGAGCATGAGGGTATTTGTAGTGTACGGTTGGATTTGAATGATGATGGCAAAGGTAGCGGCTCGGAGTTGGAGACTGACGACCTCTCGGACGAGGAGGAAAGTGACAGTGAAAGCAGCAGTGATTAAGGATTGAAATAATATTTAGTAGGTGTTTTTTTTACCAAATGGGTATCTGGATTATGTCATTGTATCAATGTTATTGTGAGGGGAGGTTAGGCTGTCATCAACATGGAGTAATGAGTACTTACAACTTGAAAACCGTCAAAAATCCTATAACCGAGCCCACTTGATATCCCGCCGGAAAAAAAAGTTGACTTTGGCACCCCCGACGGACCCCTTCCACTCATTTTTTTTTGACGAAACTTTATAGACATCATATTGGGAC
>JALLAZ010001816.1:0-10617 GCA_036939755.1 Stephanodiscus triporus | reverse complement strand
ACGATCGACGACGAGGGAGGGGGGACGACGACGACGACGACGAAGGTCGCGGTCGTTCGGGCGTCCGATGCCGAGAGGGAGATGTACGCCGAATTGCTACTGACGACATCGGACGACGACGGGGGCGAAAGGGCCGACGACGACGACGACGACGTCGAGAAGACCAGGAGGGGGGGGGGGAGGGGAGAGGGAGACGTTGGCGCCGGCGGGGCCGTGATGGGAGGGACGGGCATAGCCGAGGTCGCGCTACCGATCGACGAGCGTCTGAGGTCGTTGAGGGCGACGGAGAGGGCGGCGATGGAACGCGAACGGATCAGGCTGGCGAGATTCTTAGGTGGAGGGGGGGGAGGACGGGGAGGAGGAGGAGGAGGCGGCGGGAATTATTCGGGCGCGCCGCCGTCTTCTGCCCCGTCGTGCCGTGCGACGAACGAATCGAACGACGCCGATCATAATCGTCCGACGTCCTCCTCCCTCGACCCGGCGACGATGATGGTCCCTACGAACTTCGCCTCGGGACCCGGAAAACGCAAACGGCACGACGCGAGTTCGATGCGAATGATGATTGTGGCGGAGGACCAGTCGTCGTCTTCGTCGCGTGCATTTGCGGGGGGGGCACGTATTCCTGACGGAGGAGGAGGAGCGTCGTCGTCGTCGGCGGCGGCGGCGGCGGTGGTATTCGGTCCTCCCCCGTCCTGCTACCCGTCCGAGGACGTGCGAAAATCCGACCTCTCCGGTCTCGGTGCGTCGTACAGTCACAACTTTCAACTACACTCCAAGGAATGGGTGATGCGCAAGCGCGACGAACGACAGACGGAGATCGACACCATCCAAGCGAGGCAGGAGGCGGACGAGGGACCGATGACTGCCGTTGGTCGATCGCGCGTCGGGTTCGAGATGTCTCGCAAGTTGGCGAGGGGGGAGATTACGGCGCCCGCAACCGACGCATCGGCGGCCGGGGAGGGCGGCAAGGGACCGAACGGAGAGATGCTGAGGAACGAATGGGATAGGAAACCCGGGGGAGATCACCGTTCGAGCGACGAGAGGGTGTGGCGAACCTTCATGACGAATCAGCGCAATCGAAGATAGTTATGGTTTGGGATGTTTTGTTCGGATCACGCTGCAAGTCTTTTAAACGCTATACCTAAATATGTAAATGGTATTTTTACACCGAGAGGTGATGTCTTTACGATCGAGTTTGAATGAGCAGGTCGATGAAGACCGGACGTGTATTTCGAGTGGAAGACGCGCATTAATATTTCAACCCCTGACTCCTGTGTTTGTGCCTGTATACATCAAGTTCGTTACGGGTGTTCTGAAGCTCAACTGTCATGGCCACGATGATCTCCGTAGAAGACTCGGCTTTGAGTTTCATTTCAGCCAATGACGCATGATTCATCGTCTGGAGCGTGGAAAGTTCTTCCCTTAGTCGAGTTGTTTCGGTTGCGTGGTCAATTCGTTCCCGATCGAGAGACTCAATCGCGATCTGCTGCTCCAGCTGCCGCTCCACCGCAACTGCTGCAACTTCATCGTATCTCTTTTTGTATTCCTCGGCTTGCTGCCTTGCGACTTCTAGATCATTTTCCCCAGCTGACAACGTCTCCTCCAACAGAGTAATATATGCTTGAAGTGAATCTTCAAATTCCTTCGCAGTTGCAAGCTCCTCCTGTTGGTTGCTTGGGGGTGTGTTTTCCTTGATTTCATCAAGCTGATTACGCAACGTATTGCATTCTTCTTGTATTGCTGCCAACTCGTATGTTTTAAAGTCGGCTTGCTCCTCCAATTCCTTAGCCCTGCTTTCCATAGCTGCAAGCTTCACTGTTATCGCTAGACTGTTTAGTCTTTCGTCCTCTAATGCTGCATTTATGCGACATAAATCGTCTTGCAACATCTCAACTTCAGCCTCCAAGGATTCAACTTTTGATGATACCGTGTCTGTCACATATATCTTAGTCTCGGACTTTCCGCAAGACCAAGACTGAACTCCTTCAATATCACAAAGCTGGATCACTCGCTCTGTGTTACAACCCTCTAACTCAGTTACTTCACCTCCGATTATCTTCCGCTGCGACGAGGATATTATTTCATTGGCACCTTCGGAAATGGATAGTAACGGTGAACGAGGGGAGAGTTGATCCACTGACTCGTTTCCTGGTGAAACAGTTGCAAATAAAATTCCATATTGAGTTCCAATAAGTATCAGAGGTGAATGGAAAATGGATGTAGCAGCAACAGTGCAGCAAGAATAGCCGCTTAGATCAGCCAACTCCGACACTCTGCTCTCTAAGTGAATAGACTCTCCGCATTCGTTCAAGTTTGACACAGTGGCCATCAGCTCATTCGATGAAGTGATGTAAATTGTCACCATATAAGAGTCAGACAAAATAATGGGGACAGCCATGTCGGCTGTGACTCTGCCGCCTTCTGTTCGATGCAATTGTTGTACGCAGTGGGGAGGAAGTATTGGCGGTGGAAATTCTGGTTGAGGCATGTCACCAAGATCCCAAACAACTAGGACACCATTCGTATTAAGCCGTTCTTCCCGAGATGCACGAGGTTTGAGAGAAGATCCTACACAATCTGGAGAAAAGACCCAACACAGTACGTTCTTACGAGGATCGTACGACACTTCGAATTGACTATTTACTTCATCCATCTGTTCCCATGATGACCACGGCGAGAGAGAAGCTATACTAGTGGGTGACAACATAGGCGGGTATTTCACTGGTAGTCCCTTGCAACTCACTGCAGCCACAAGCCCGTCAAAGCAAACAAGAGGAGGGGGGATGTGGAACTGCAGTATTTTACCATTGTCGAGATCGATAGATAAATCAAGCTCCCACAAATATGCAGCAACACCCGAAGGAGCAACGCTGACAATTCTTGGTCTTCTTTGTCGCTTCGTTTTCTTCCTATTTTTATTATTCAAGGATGGCACATACTTGGATTCATTTATATTTGCACTGATCAGTCTAACGATAGGATTTCCTCTGCCGTTTGGCCCTAGTGCCGATTTCACTGCAATGGGAAAAAACATTCGGACTACCTGAGTCATCAATAGCCAGGGAATTAGAAATTAAGTTCTGATTCTCACCTTGTGTTCGCGTAACCATGTCATAGAAACGAATTCCGCCATCATAACAGCCATAGGCTATTATGTTCTCTGAAATAGGTATCGGAAACGAACTGGCATGTCTCTTCCTAGTCTTCTCGTTCTGTTCGTGTTCATCCAAGTCATCCGGACCAATGTACCCTATGACCTCTACACCACGAGCACACGACTCCTCATGTTGGCCCTCTAGATGAAAGATGGATACAATAGCGATGCAGCGTCGGAAGCCTATCATGAGCCGTTGCAACGTCGATGGTTCTTCCCTGACATATCCCGGCGGAACCTGAGTGCGAATAGCATCGCGAGAGAGGAACGCCAAGTTCTGAACGGCGCCCAGCATTTGAACTGACATATTATGAGGAGATTTCGCGGACAAGCTATGCAAGAGATGGTGCGTGTCGTACGCGTGAGCCTCATATGTGGATGAATGCGAGTTGGTGTTGTTTCGAAACTCATTGATTCTTTCGGCAAGCTCCCGCAACGAAAACGAGGCAACCGTCTCATTTCTGACATCACCAAAATCCTGGATGATGATTCTACAACGGCCAACATCTTCACTGTTATCGTTTCGGGCACGAGTTGTGTATGCAACACGATTTATTGCTGGATGCACTTTGACAACGCCTACGTCGATTTTCTCGTCTTCTTCTCCGGGTAGAGGAACCAGCAGATTCCAGCTCCCCACTTCCGGTAATGGATTGATATGCGTCGATGACGATGCCATGTTGTTTGGTGTTGTTTCATTTATGCGAAGAGAATGCCCCAGCGCGGAAACTGGCCGTGCGGTGGATTTTTTCTTTGTGTCGTGGCACGAATCCCGCAAGACTCCCGCCCCGCCAGCCCCGCCCCCGCCAAAGTTGTTTTTCTCACTCTCGAGACTATCGTAGTTACAAAGCAAGGTATTGATCATACTCTAGGAGTAGACGATATGGTGTAGAGAGTACCGCCATAACGACCACTCCCTGACTCGAAGGGATCGGAAAATTCCACCGCTTCAGCATTTACAGTGAAGTCTCCTTCCCATACCTTGACGTGAAAATATCTTGGGATGAAGAAGACAGGCTGAACTTTCAAGTGTACAAGAAGCTGCGAGAACTTGTGAAGTGTCTAAAACACAAGACAGTCCTCATCACCACAAAAACCACAAACTGGCTGTCCTGTCTGGTGTCGAACTGCGCCTCGCATTCCTCACCACCATGACCCCTGCCAATGCAGACATGAGCATTTCCGATACATATCCTGGCAAACATGACACGCTCAGCATAGTAGCCAGGCAACTCAAACCAGACCAAAAAATGCGTACCCTCCGTGATGTCCTCGAAGATAATTCTCAATCTGGCCCAGCTAGACTCAAAAAACGGGATCGAGCAATCTATCATCGGGATTCCCTCTTCATCGTGAAATATGTGAGCATCAGGAAAAGACCCATCTCCAAACGTATTAAAAGCTTACGGAATTAGTACCAGCTGAAATGGCTACGTCCACATGTCATCTACAGCCGGCACACATATCTACACAAAAAATTGCTTGGAAATCAAAAACTCCTCAATGGAGCTGTTGATGCAGATTATGGGCTTCGGCCTTGCAACTGCCTAACTAGATTTAAAACTAATGGGGAATGTGTATACAGCGATGGCAAAACCACCTGCCAAACGGCAGGCATCGTTTATAAAATCTCGTGCAGAGCTCACAATAATTGCAAATGCTTTTCCATAGGAAAATTACAGCATTTCATCAAAATGCGAGTCCAAGAATACATTGGTGAGGTGACAAAGCTCTACAGTATATATTGTCTTCTAACCAAACCAATCGATCTGTAGGATCTTCCCTACCCTCCACGCAGACTACCGATAACCAAAGCGTTTCCTTGCTATTCCTCGGGATGCAAGACTCACCCTCAGCACAACCATCTGCCCCAATCCCAATTGAATCCCCACCATTATGTGTCATCATCGAAGACCGCGCCAACACCAATATCCCCAGAAATTTGACAATGGGACTACGTCCACATGCAAATTCTGACCTGACGGATTCAATCAATGGCGCCAGCGCCAACAATGACTCCACCAAACAAATTCCGCTCCCTGATTCTCCATCCAACAAACCACCACATTCCACCCAAGCCCAAGCATCCCCACTGATAATTGACCCCAAGCAAGACAACTGCTCAGCACTTGCTTGACACCTTTTTTCTCAGTTGAAGAATTTACAATTCAACACAAGAGCAGAGGTCTCCAATTGGTGCCGATCTCATTTAGAGGTTGAAATCATTTGGCGGTCAAACACCATCTCCCTACTGAAATCAGCAACTACCAAAGACTGTCAACTCCTGTCAACTTTGTGCTGTCGAACGAATGGCTATAGGCCAGCATTTCGGCAGCAGAAACATCATCAATCTCAAGAGCAAACTACGTGGAATTTGTAATTGTAAGACAAGTTCCTAGGGTTTGCAAGATCCAGTTAGGAAGGGGGGCTCTGATGAGGGTGAAGAAAAGCCCTAAAACAGAGCTGGTGGGTGGTTGAGTATGGGGGGTTGTATTTTTTGACGAGCGTCGCACTTGCATGTGTGTTGTATATTTTCCTTGGAAGAATATACACTTGAGAAAGTTAGGATTATTAGGGTAAATTTCTCAAGGATTTCTTCCCTTGGAAAATCTTTCTTGAAAAAATTTGACTCCGATCTTCAACACTTTTAGAGAGCGTCGCTGAAAAAAAAATCTTAGCTTTTGGCTAAGAACTCAATAACTCACTCTGTTAAGTTAAGTCCCGACCGCCGTGGAAGTAATGCCATCCAGTCACCAGTGTCATGAGAGTCGTGAGAGCCTAAAAAGCTGAGAGGCGCAGCTGGACTGTATCGGATCTATCTATGCTGAGCCACAGCATAAGCTTTTTTATCTTGAGTATCTAGTTACAGAGATATGGGGGGATTTCCAGCTCCATTTTGGTTTTTCTGACTACTATTCCTACGTACAAAAAATACTCCTTTTTTTTCACTTTTACGTCGGTACAATTCGTATCGTAGGTATCGACATAGTAAATCAATATCTACTATGGTATTATCTTCGAGTTAATACCGTTATTCTACCAAAGTAGTATTTTCTAGAATTAAAGCCCTAGCTTCTACTAGATAAAATGGAAATACCATATTTCTACATGCACGCGGAATCCCTTTCATTGGTAGGAAAACCGTTACACACTTCAGTTGTTTTGCAAGGTATTACTGCAATAATTGTTGCACTGGAAAGCATGATAAAAATATTTTTATGCTACCCTCCTATCTAGCGTGATGTAACAAAAAAATCAACCAGTCACGGCAACAATAATTCAACCGCTTCAGAACAAAATGACATCCACTTACTCCTGCCTGAACTCTCTGATGTCGTTCATCCACAACACAGAGTATTCTGACGACACCGCGCACCCCCCGGCGAAAGGGTAGGATAACCCTCTACGCAGGTGCAGTTGCAAGGTATGAGAGCTGCCCGGCGGGATCCCCGCAAGGACCATGGACGATCGACCAGGATCGCCGAGCAAGTTTTTGAGGCCTCGAAATAACAACAATAACAACATCCACGGCAGCAGTAGCGGCCTTATCCTATCATTATCGCCAATGCCCTTGCCCGTGCCCCCCGCAGCGACGGGCGCCGGCGTCGGCGGCAACGGCGCCCACCGCCACCACCACCACCACCACAGCTCGTCGTCTTCGTCTTCGTCTTCGTCTTCATCGTCGTCTTCGTCGTCATGTTCGTCATTTCGACAACAGCGGCACCTCGTGCCGCTCGCGATGGGACTGTCATTATTTGTTGGCGTTGGCGTGGGCGGGGCGTACTTCGGCACGATCTCGTTCTGCAACGTCAATTACGACGTCCTGGACGAGCGACACGTCGTTGTACCGTCCGACGTCATCGTGCGCGACGACGACGTGGTCGCCGCCAACGCCGAAATACTCGGCGACGTCGATTACGGCCGCGGGGGGATGGGGGGGGGGGAGGAGGAGGAGGAGGAGGAGGACGCCGAATATGACGACGACGAGGAGGGGGAAAACGAATTAGCCGACACGACGACGACGACGACGGGCTCGGGGGACGGCGGCGCGGGAGGGGGGATGACGAAGACTCCTCCCGACGAGTCCTCCCCCGACGAACGCGTCGTCGTCGTCGACGACGACGACGTCGAGGCGGACGCGAATCGTTATCGCGACGAAGGCGATGGCGGGAGGAGGAGCGCGTCGTCGGTCGGGGGCGGCGCACGTCGCGATCGACGAAGACGACTACGACGACGAGACCTCCGCGGCCGACCGTAATCGTCGGTCGAACGACGACGAACGGCGTGCGTAGCGCCCCCGACCCCCCCCCACTCCTCGGACGGGAGGGGGGGGGGGGGGGGGGACGAGGCCTTGGCCCCCCCCCCCCCCCCCCCCCCCCCGGGCGGCGGGGTGAGGGCGTGGTGTGTGGCATGTATTATATTCGGATCCAACCCCCCCCAGGGGGGGGGACGATACATCGTTTTTTTCGCGCCGCGCGTGGAGGACGCCGGTATATACCTTCGACAAGCGGTATATATAGGGGGCAGCGATGGTACGAGATTTGCACACCACGAAACGCGTTCTCGATGATGCCGATTTCGTCGGAGGATCCGGATTTTGGGGTGAGGGAAGGGGAGGGGAGGGATGGGGGAGGGCATGGGAGGAGAGGGACGAAACGACGCCGAGGTTCGGCCCGACCGTTTCCCGATCGGGATGGCGCGGGAGGGGGGGGGGGGGGGGGGGGGGGGATGGGCGAAGGGGGCCAAGCTGGCCTCGGCTCCGTCGGACGACGAAAAAAGGAACCCGCCGACCCGAACACGAACAACGATACGCGCTCCCCCTCCTCCTGTGACTACTATTATCGACCTCGGAATTACCATCGCACCGTGGATGAAGGATTCGAGAATGAATGTTAAAGTTTTTTTAGTTTGAGTCATCATTAACCAATGTGTGCACATATTATTTTGGGTCTGATAGAGTTTTGTTTACACTTAGAATGCTTCCAAGCAGAATGGATGGTCCGTAATCATTTATCATCTCCGACACCAGAAATTACCCCTCCGCCTTCTTCATCGAGGGATATCACGGCCTCAAGAGCTGGATCCTTGCTATTTCCCTGGTCCTCCGCTGCCAGATGTTGGGAGGATGGCCATGCGCAACAGAACGGTAAGCAACATGCCACGAGAGAAATGATACCCCACGGTACCCAGAGACCTAACCATATCCAGGTAGACGAATTGGCATCGAGGGGTATGTAACAGAGCATGTACATCACCATGGCAACAAAGCCCAATGTCACCATTGCAAAGTACAGCCAATCAAAATTGCAGCAGAAGCAGCTCTGTCGTCGCGAATGCCAAAAAAACTGCAACACGGACAACACCGAAACTATGATCACAACCACTTGCAAACCAACCCCCAACATGAGACCCGGGATATAAAATTGCCATTCATTAGCTTTACCAGTCCGAACGATGACAACGACAAACCAGATTGTGTAGATCAAGGACATGATCCCGAATGCCGCGATTGTGACCGAATAAGCTGTTTTTTTCTTGTCATTATTGTCCTCGCCGCCTCCCGCCGTTACCCCCGTGCTAATGCTGATAGTCAGAATATTGCTCGACATTATATTTTTGTTGTTCGCATTTGCGTCAACTGAGAAACGGTTTGTCCTCAGTCATGGTCGTTCGATGTTCTCCTCATTTGAGATTAGATATATGTCATGGTTACTTCCGGGGCGGTCGGGACTTAACAGATGTGTTATTGCGCTCTTAGCCTACAACTAAGATATATTTTTGTTAGCGTCAGAATCCCATGTTATTAGGCTCATAGCCTGTCAGAATCCCATCGTACTCATGGTACTAGCGATACCTACCTATCTACTCTAGGATGATAGACTAAGTTGTGAGCTGGAGTAGCCTAGAGGATACCTACTATCGGTAACACACAGTGAGAATACAAAAAAAGTCGAAAAACAATGTTAGTGTTCACGTACCATACACACGCTTAAATGAGGAGTAGATAAGTGTACCCACCGTTTTCAATTGCGTGGCGTGTGTTCAAAAAAATAGTTCAGACTGGGTGACTGCCGAAATTTTTGAATATCTAGTTGTCACAGGCCGTACATCATAGCTTCAAGGGATAGAAGAAAGAGAAAGACATACAGGTACTACCAAGAGAAGATTCCTCACCATGAGGTCTGCAAATGAAAGACAGTGAAGGATAGCATTGTTTGTGAATACGAAAAAAACACAACAACAACAACAACAATTTAATATATTATGTACTCCTCAACCTTTCCCCCGTCCCCCCACGACACCGCCATCGCCGCCACCTACCCCATCGACATTCTTCCCACCCTCGCCGCCGCCGCCGCCGCCCTTTTTTCTGTCGTTGTCTCCGTCGTTGTCGTCGTCGTCACTATTGCTATCCTCCGCGATCTCCTTAACGAACGAATTCTTCCACCGTCGTCCGTGACTGGTCTTCTTCCAGACGTAGTAAAATTCGATAATTTCCTTCGTATTCTTCGTACCGATCGATTTCTGTATTGTGTGAAAGACCTTGCCGTGCAACGCCAGCGCGCCCTCGAAGAGGGATATCTCGTACGGATTCCACCGTTCGACGACGGAATGCGGACGCCGGAGGGGGGACGTCAGGTATCCCAAGGTCGTTACCTGCTCGATGGGGTATCGTCCCGTCGACGGAACGTACCCGAACGGGCCGAGGTGCGTCGGGGGGAGGGTGACGGACGACGCGAGGGAGATGTAATCCTCGGCTATCTGGTGCGATCGCCAACGACGTTGAGGCGCCGCCGCCGCCGCCGACGACGACGACGACGGGTGTCTCCTCTGACCGTCGTCGCAGTCGGTCGGGACGGCATTGCCCCTTCCGCTGGACGACGCGTCGTTCGTGCTCGTCCCCCCTCCCCCTCCCCCTCGCCCGAATTCCAGATTCCGACGCGCCGACCACGGAGGAATGACATGCTCGCGTGAGGATTGCCCCCCCCCTCCTCCCGCGTCGACGTCGTCGTCTTCGTCGTCGCCGCCGTCATCGCTCGACGACGACGATCCCTCGGACGACTCCCCCAGCCTCCTCCTCTTCGTGACGTTTCCGTGGCCATCTTTAACCTCGCCGAGGTGTCTCCGTTTTTTGCCGTCGACCACGCCCGCGACGTCCACGGCATCGTCTTCGTCATGGCCGTCGTCGTCATCAGAAAGATCGATGGAGGACATAATGGTCGGATGGAAGAATCACAGAGCGATGAGAGCATAGATGTGACGACTAGAGAGACCGATCGTCAATGTTCAATGAGGGGTCGTTGGATCGGAGGGGGGGACAGAGGAGAGGGTTAGGGAAGAGGAGATGAGTCACAGGCGGGACTGGATGGCCTTGGCGGGAAAAATAAAGAAAATAGAGTATGGTATTTTTGTAGGGAAAATAGGTAAAATGTCACTGCATAAGCATCGTGGCCAGCAGATTA
>JALLAZ010001797.1:0-11417 GCA_036939755.1 Stephanodiscus triporus | reverse complement strand
GCCTAACAACATCTTGAGTTCAGAACGGTCTGACCAGCTGTGTCCGTGTCAGGCTTAGCCTAGAACAGTTGGTAACATGAGAGCTTCTAAGTACAACACCACTATGATGATGACATCCCAACAATATACATTCAGTGGAGCAGACTCTTTTTATTTAACATCAGAACCACAATTTTCAAGCCTTTCACCAGAAGGATTCTCGGAAGGCTTAGACGACACGGAAGGGCCCTCACTCGGGCTAGAGCTCTTGGAAGGCTTCTCGGAAAGATTCACGGACGTCTCTACTGGGATAGGGGCCTCGGAAGGCTTAGACGACACAGAAGGACCCTCACTTGGGCTAGAGCTCTCGGAAAGCTTAGACGACACACCGGAAGGACCCTCACTCAGGCTAGAGCTCTCGGAAGGCTTGGAAGACTTAGACGTCTTAGATGTCTTGGATCATTTCTGGAAGGAAGGCCAAGACTTGGATTGTTTGCTCCCAGACCGCTTAGACGACACGGAAGGGCCCTCACTCGGACTGGGCCTCTCAGACTTGGAAGGCTTTTAGATGACTTGGATTGTTTGCTGGCCTTCGATCTGTTTGCTATTCCTATTCCTGTAAGGCTGAATGATCCATCGAGAGACATGAACCCAATTCTTGCTCAAGATGACGTGCTTTTTCCTCCCCATTTCCCTGATAGCTTTTGTTTTGACGGGCATGAATGAGGGGACAACCATGTACGGAGGGATCTTCCTCGCTATACCCACCCTGGATGCCGCAGGCCACAATCATTGCGGCGGAAACATGACAGTTGACGATTTTCATAGTGCCGCAGGCTGCAATCATTGCGGAGGAAACATGACAGTTGATGATTTTCATAGTGCTTGAGTTATTTTGGTCATGTAGTAAGTTATTGGTTTATATTAATTTCGAGGCGTTTGAATGCTAAAAACCTATCATCTTTGTAGTCGATGTTGTAATTGTCATCATAGTCAATGTGAAGGTTGTTTGTCCATGTTAGATATCCTTTACTCCAATCTACTTATGGGGGAATATGGAATTCCAACCTAGGTTTATCACATGTCTGGCAAATGGCACACAGCACTCTAATAATGCGAGAAAGCAGTTTGCCGCCATTGCACAACAGCCACGTATGAGCTCATTATTTTATCGACCAACTTGACAGTAGGAATAAAACCTAGTTAACCTACAATCAACCTCTTATAGATATCTTGCATTGGTGGATAAAATAAACAAAACCAGAAAAGTAAGCAAAAGAAGAACAATACAATGCCTTCATCGGTAAAGGAGATCGAGAACATGACCTATGAATTGGTATGCGCCACCCATTCACCAAGATTCATGGCAGCCCTGCACAAAACGACTGCAAAACCTAAGAAAGAAGCATCTGACCTAGCATGCAAACTGGACGACATCACATACGATTGGTCCCGTTCAGCCACAGGCGATGAGTACGGACTCCTCACTGAGATCATTGGCAAAGATGAGTACGACCATCTGACAAACTTGACATGGGTCCAAGAAATGGAACCCAGCAACTACGATCCTGCCATAACTGACGCCACAGGGACACACACAAGAAAGCACATGGAACAAGAATGTGTCGCAGCTAATATGCGTGACGCCCTAGACAAAAACTGGTACAGCCAGCTCAAGCACGTCCACACTGCCTACCGCAATGTGACCCCGATCAAAATCCTCAACTCTCAACCATCTCAACTCACAATGGTGTCCGCTCGATGTCCACGCCAAAAAGCAGTTCAAGCAAGACTACTACACAGAATGGGAGGGAGAAGTACGCCTCAGCGCATTCAGCAAGCACCTGGACGACGAGCAACTGCACACCGAGCGTTTTGGCATCACCATCTCTGACTAGGACAAGCTACAATTTTACCTCGAGCAGATGTACGCTTCCAACACCTTCGACAAAAAGGAAATGACCGAGTGGGAAAACAAGCTCGAAGCCATCAAGGACGACTTTGCGCAAGCAAAACTGTACTTCGAGGGACTTGTGAAGGACTACGAAACCTATGAACAGAACAGCGGCGGCACGACTGGCAAGAACGAATACAACAGCACGCTTCAAATGCGACAAGCTGACAAAGGCGACGAACTGTGTGAGTACATTGCCAAAATCGCGACCGCCGCTGTCGCACGAAATAAGAAAATCCGGAGGTGTAAGGATAGGAAGGTCTCTGTGACTGACCGAGTATTCAAAATCAGAGCATACACTTTACCCCAGCCCCCTACACTGTTCAGTGTAGTGGGATGCTTGCAGGACTGAGGGATACGTCCACTTCTGCCACGGCCGGATATGTTAAACATGAAAAAGCGATTGACTAAATTTAAGGCACGTTTCGGCGACGCAAGTATAATCATTCAGGAGAGGATGCCGCCTGGACTCCATCCCGAATTCACCGACATGGCCGCGCCCGCCTGCATGAACGGATGCGCGAGGTACGCCCCGATCGAGCCGACGGCTATGAGGATCAACGGCGGACGCACAAGCTCCTTCCAGTAATCGTCCGGCAATATCTGCCTGCCCTCCCATATGGCCGCGAATGGCACGACCGACGTCCTTCCCTTGATCGCGAGGAATCGATCGCCGTGCTCGTCCTCGAGTCGACGATCGCCGTTCCAGCAGGCAAAGTAGTGATGCCCGACGAGCAGGGCCATGGTCAAGGCCGTGAAGCTCGTGCCGACCATGGCGAGGTGGGCGACGCTCCACATCGCCTGGCCGACGAACTGCGGATGTCGCGTGATCCTTATAATGCCCGTCTCCCAGAGGTGTACCCTCGGTCTGTCGACCGCCGCGACCTCCTTGAGATTGTAAACCGACGGATACAGGAACAAGAACGAGACGAAGTTCGTCAGCCACGCCAACGAGTGGGCCCATCCGACGTGCGAGAGGTCGTAAAATACCAACCCGTCGTGCGCGTGCGAGACGAAGTAAACGATCCACGAATAAGCGAGGCAAAGGCTCGGGAAGGCGAATATCACCCTCCACGCGCGCGGGCCGACGACCTTCTCCCCCGCCGGCCTCAGCGACGCCAATCCCGAGTGCACGATCGGGAATATCAGACCGAGGAGGAGCGTGACGACGTGGCTGTTCCCCCCCGCGACGTCGACCTCGAGGTAATGCACGAAGTCGTCGCCGTATCCCGTGGACGGGTTGACCCACAGCACCGCCACGGCCGTTAGCATCGCGCCGACCGCCGCGAGGAAGGTTATCCAGCCGGTGCCCCTCGCGACGTCGCCCCAACTCTCGTTCGATATGTCGAATGCGCCGGAATCCTCTCCCACCATCAGGTCGTTGACGCGGTTGGAAGGTCGGGACCTGGTGACGAGGGAAAGGAGAAGGTCGACGCCGTCGTAGTCGTCGTCGTCGTCGTCTTTTCCGTCGTCGTTCGTGCCTTCCGTCGAGCGCAGTCGGGAAGAAGACGAAGAAGGAGACGGCGACGACGTCGAGAACGACGAGGACCGGCGTCGGACGACGGCTGCCGCTGCCGCCGGAGGGAGGATGCGACCACCCCTCGGGGGGGCAACGTCGAAGGCGATCACGACCGCGACGGAAAGCATCTGCGCCAGGAGGGGCAGGGCAGCGAATCTTCTCGCCATCGCCATCGTCCGTCGTCGAGAGGGGGGTCTTGGGGTTGGGTGGGGGTTGCGTCGTTGGTGACGAGGTAAGATCGTACTTGACGCTGTGATGTTGGTGTGTGTGGAGATGATGATGATGTTGTGATGATGTCGAGGAAGGGGTGGTGTCACGAGCTTCTAATATTATTATTATCATTTTATCGTGTATCGTATCGTACCCTAGAGAGAGAGTATCGTAGGTTGGGTTGTGTACAACTTTTTCCCTACTTATCTGCGTCTCATTCCCGCCAAGGTCGGCCCCAACGCCGAGAAACGAGAAAGAAATAAAAGGGCGGCGGGGTGGATGGTGGGCGCAGCGGCGGCACACACACATTTTCGGCATGAGCACCGAAGATGATAAAACCACGCCGTCGGACGTATTCGTCCATCACCTGACGCCCCGTCGCAAGTCCGACGCCGCCAATGCGGCCGCCGAAACTGCCCCCGCGGCGGCGCCTGCGGCGGCGCGCGAGTCCGCGTCGCCGACGCCGACGAAGCGATCGCGTCATGACGACTACGACTACGACGACGACGACGACGACGACGACGACGACGACGACGACGACGACGACGACGACGGCTCGTCGTCGTCCTCCTCCTCCTCCTCCTCATCGCCATCGGCCCCGGTCATCCCCTCCCCGCCCCCCGGCCTCTCCGAATACGAGACGATGCGACTGCTCAGGATAAGGCGCAACGAGGCGAAGTTGGCAAGCCTCGGCCTGCTAAGTCCCGGCGGCATCCTCTCGGCCGCGCCCGGATCGTCGGCCGACAGGAGGGCGGAGGCGGCGAGGAAATCCGCGATAACGAGGAGGGAGAATGCCGAACGCGGACGCAGGGCGGTGGAGGAGCACAACGAGAGGAGGGGGAGGGCACGGGGAGGGGAGGGGAAGGGGGAGGTTGGATCGTCGTCGTCGTTAAGGGGCAGGCCATCGCTTCCCCGGAAGGCCGCGAAGGCGGGAGGGACGACGTCGACGTCGACGTCGTCCCCCTCCTTCCGAGACGTCGCGTGGTCGGCACGACTCGACGAGCTGATGTCGTACCGCGCGTCTCACCGAGGGAACGATCCGACGAGGGCGTCCGAGGGGGGGAAGTACAGGTCTCTTCGCGATTGGCTCGATCGACAGAGGAGGGAATATGCCGGAAACAGGATGGATGAGAATAGGGCGAATATGTTGGAGGAGAATCTAGGGGTCGATTGGCATCGTTTGCGGAGGAGGGATACCGGTGATAGGAGGTGGGGGGGCGTGGGTGGGAACGATGGACGGGGATGGGGGACCTCGGACGTCGTTCATCGACGACAACGAAGTCGTCGTCGTGCCGCCGGGGGATACTCCTCCGGCGCGAGACGAATATGGAGATCGTTCTCGGAGAGCGACGACGACGAAGACGATAGGGAGGTATTGGAGAGGATGAACAGGGAGATGGAGGAACAGAGCACGGACGAGGACGAGGACGTGGACCTCGGGACGATCGATTCATATTCGTACGATGGGTCGGATCGTTCGAACGGTTCTCCGTGGGAAGAAGGAGAGGAAGATGAAGATGATGAGGAGGAGGAAATTGGGAGCGTTGCCATGGGTTCGCCCGCCAGGAAGAGGAGGAGGACGATCGTTGTTAGCTCCCTGGAGAAGGTCGCGCCACCCGACTACGTCGGGCCATTGCGTCGTTCTTTAGGGATCAGGAGGGGGACTAGGGTGGACGACAACGACGACGATCGACGATACCGTTCGCGGAGCGGGCGATCTCGGTATCGTCCCGATGTGGACGGCGAATCATCGACCACCGCGGAGTCGGATGTCGATGACGATGAGGAGGAAGACGAGGAGGAAAAGGAGGAGGATTCGACGAACACGACGACGACGGTCGAGCGTGACGCGCGTTATCTTAATCGCGCCGATGGCGCTGACCATCGCAGGGGGGGGAGGTTGGAGGGGAGTCGCCGAACGAGTTTCGTACACAGTCGTCGCTATACTCGGGAGGAGGAGGAGGAGGAGGTGGAAGGGCTTCCCACGAGTTACCGTCGCCGTCGTGCAATGTCGACCCCCTTCCACGGCGGCAGCGAGAGATCCATGCGCGAGATCGCCATTGATACATCCACGACCGTCAGGGACGGTCGCCGGGATGGAGAACGACGAATCGTCGAACTCAGCAGCGTCGAGCGCGATAGGCTGCTCGCGGAGTACGGACGTCTCTACGGGCATCGTTGCTCGGTGCTCGAACGGATTGCCTCCCTGGAGGGGGAGTTGAGGGTGATGCAGGCCGTCATGATTGCCACTGGCGGCGTCGGCGTCGTTGACGGCGGTGGCTTGGGAGGGACCGACCTGAATGTTGGTAGTATGCAGAAACTAGCAACGGCGCACGAGGGTGGCGGCATGACGAAGCTAGTAGCGGTGCACGATGCAATTCAGTGCTATAAGACTCAAAGGGCTGGGATTTAGGGTGGTGGGCCAATATAATATGTGTACCAAACCACTGTGAAGTATAAGCAGTCGACTAAATGTCAGCATTGCAATCATACTTTCTTTCAAGAATGCCATTGTTATGCATAATATTATTACATTATAGAGATGCATCACTTGTAATACTTTGGAATTGCCGAACAATACCTCAACTTTCAGCACATCGTACAATATTGTTAATACTGGTATCACTCTACACGTATGTACAAAGCAACGCAAATGATCTAATCCTTGTTATCCGTGAGGTCTCTGAAGAAATCCCACAGTTGGTCGAAGAGGCCACTCGGTCCCTCGGCATCGTCGTGCGATGATATTTCAGCTCCTGCTCCTTTTGAGACGTCGCCACTGCCGTCCTCATATGTTGAAAATGTCGTATCGTCTTCAAATAATAGTCCTTCGTCCGGTGAGGCTCCCTCGAAGTCTGGCGCGTACGCATCCGACGATCCCGGGGGACGATCGCCGTCGGAAAATATCATGCCGTCGCCCGTATCCTCGGGGAGGGCGGCATCTCCATACGCTGCGTCCCCGAACAGGGACTCAGAAGACTCCGGATCATGGGCAGAGGAGGGTAACGAAGACGAAGACGACGACGACAACCCGGAGGTGGCAATGGCGGCATTGCGATCGGCCTCCGCCGCAGCGTCAGACATCCCGATCGGGTCGCCGGCCCCGGCCAATTCGGCGACGCCCCCTCCGGCATCGCCGCCGCCGCCACCGTCGCCGCTTCCTCCTCCTCCTCCTCCTCCCATTATGGGAATGCCGAACCCGATGCCTCCTCCGGCCGGCAATCGCCTCGCGATCTCGCTCGCCATTGCGGCGATCGACGTTCCCTGGAGCCAAACGGTCCCCGGTCCTTTCAGGGTCGTCACGAACAGTCCCTCGCCGCCGAAGAGCACATTCTTGAAACCGGACACCGTCGTCACGTCGTACGTGACCGTCGACGTCATGCAAACGAGGGAGCCAGAGGAAACTCGGAGGACCTCGCCCGGGCGGACGTCCCTTTTCACCACCGTCCCGTACGCCTTGACGAAGCAGACGTCGCGATGATGCGCACCACCCCCAGGGAGGGAGGACGTCCCGCGCAGGCGCTGCAGTACGAATCCCTCCCCGCCGAAGAATCCCGACGCTAGCGACTTGGCGTACGCCATCTCAAGCGCGATCCCCGACGATCCCGCGAGGAACGCCCCCTTTTGACAGACGAGCGTCCCGTCGGGATAATTCGACAGGTCGAACTTGAGTATCCTCGCGGGAAAGTCGGTCCCGAGTCCCACCGCGCCGCGAGGGCGATCGTCGTCGTCCTTGCCCCCCGATCGTCCCCCCGGCGGCGCCACGTACCGAAAGTTCGAGATCATGAGGTTCTGCCCGGTCGCGAGCCTCGCGACCGCCGTCGATAGGATCTTCCCCCCCCCCCCCCCCCCCCCCCCCCCCCCCCCCCCCCCCCCCCCCCCCCCTGCATCGCGACCGCCGTCGATAGGATCTTCCCCCCCCCGCCCCCCCCGCCCCCCCCCCCTCCTCCCGCCAACATCGACGTCTCCATGACCACCCCCTCGGTCATGTACAGCATCGCGCCGGACTCCGCGACGAACGACTGATTCGGGCGTAGGACAACCTCCAGGACCTGCGACTCGTCGCCGGTAACGCACGACGAGACGTCGAAGTCGATCGGGTCGTGGTCGTCGTCCCCCCCATCCTCGTCGCGGATTGTTGCACGGGACGACGACGGCGGGTAAGACGGCGACGGGTGGCTAGTCGACGACGACGGGTATGACGACGAATATGGCGAGGGCGAGGGGAGGGACGACGACGAGAAATGACGGGCCCGGCAAGAGGCGTCCGCGTCCCGCGATGGCGGACGAGGTCGGACGCGGCGCGTCGCAGCGAGGTGGGAAGGCGTCGTCGGGAGCGCCTTCCCGCGACGGGGGCGGGACGACACCGACGAAGACGAAGGGATGCGTCTCATCATAATTACCTTTATCTATTATTTTTGTCAGAAGTGAGTATTATCCCATCTGCAAGTGCGCCGATTATCTTTTTTTTTATGTTTTGTACGATAGAGAGGTACGATATTTAATGAATATATTATTGTTAGACCAGACCAAACCAGATATATGATAATAACAACTCGTCGTGCCATCGATGTAGCGAGGAACATCAACCCTATCATAGTCTGCGTTTCTCCTTTATACTATCCTCCATTTCGGCGAGAGGAGGACAGCAACAACTCCTCCTCCCTCCAACGATGGCGGAAATCCAGATCCTGAGAGGTAGGATGGGATTCGCAATTTATCGATAGAGCTATATTTATATAACAGAAGAAATATTTCACATCGTGACTAACTCCCACCTCCCCTCCCCTCCCCTACCCTACCCGACATGACCCGACCTCAGACTTTTTTCCTCTTACCGCTTGCCATCGGCGACTATGACGAACACGTTCGGACTCCTCAGCCGACTGCACGGCCTCTCGACCTTACGTACATTCGCATAGAGACGTTCCATCTCCCCCTCGAACACCTCGTGCGGCCTGTCGAGGCGCGCCTTCCCCGAAACGTTAAACCCTCGTGCGCGGACCGCTCAGCGCGTGGAACGTGCGCGCGAGCGCGACGGGATCGTAGAGCGAGGTGACGACGTCGGCGCCGATCACGACGTCGTAGGGCACGTCGCCGTAATCGTCCTCGACTCCCCATCGCAGCACCCTGCTCGAGACGCGTCCGCCGCCTCCCTCGACCGTAATCGCGCCCCTCGCGTCGTCGTCGTCGTCGTCGTCGTCGTCCTCGTCGTCCTCCTCCTCCTCCTCCCCCCCCGACGCCCCCGTCAACGACGACGACGACGATGCCCTCTACCGTCGTGGCGTGCTCGGGCTCCGGGGCTCCCCGGCGCGAGCCATCTCTAGAAACCTTGACGTTCACTGTTTGACTTCGCGTGCATCCGCTCCTTGGCGACGAGCTGACCGCACGCGGAAAGCCATTAGGTCGGAGTCACCGGCAAACCGAGCGTAACGGATGAGAACTTCACATTCGATCACGTGTTCGGTCCCGACCATGACGGTGAGGATGTTTACGGCGCCGTCGGAGAAGAGCTTGTGAGGAGAGCGCTGGGGCAGGTAGGAGTCGTGTTTGCATTCTGACAGATAGGTTTGGGTTGGACGTGCAGTTGTGAAGAACCTAAGCAAACATCTGACCAGTTGTTCAAGCGACCTATCCGCCCTTATAGATGTTCCTGTCAAGTCCCGCCGCACGACCAAAGCCACCAATAAGAATGACACATCATCCCGATTGCACCATCATTCGGGTCGGTTACATTGGCTTCGAGGCCGGAACCGTCCCAGTGGAGGGAGTGCTGTACATCATCGAGCGACAAGATGACATCAAGGGCCACAGCAAAAGTCTGATGGACAAGACGAAGGAAATCAATTTATCTCTCATGTCCTTGAAGGAATGCATTCGGGCAAGGAGTTGGCCGGCCGCACCTGTGGCGCGTCAATCCACAATTCACGTGTGCCTTACCCTCACTCTTGCTCGACTGTTCCACATCTGATGAAACACATTTTTCAGATGTGTACGAGGACACATTTTTCAGATGTGCATGAGGAAACACATTTTTCAGATGTGTATGAGGAAACCCATTTTTCATTTTTCAGATGTGTAGAGGAAACGCATGTTTCAGATGAGAGGGAACACATTTTTCAGCGAGTCAAATTACAAAGAGTCAAAATCATCCACTGCAGTAGGAAAACAAAGGCTCAACGAATATTATCCAAAAGGTAAATGTGGATGCTCCTTTCTTTGCTTTCGTCGCTTTGAGGCAGTGAATCTCTCTGTGCGGATGAAGATGAGGGGAAACGAGGGGATGGGCCAACCATAAGCATTGATCTTGAGGATAGCGCCTATAGCTGATGTTTGGGATGCTACTCGATTGGACGATGAGATTACGACAAGGATGACGATGACTACCTTCACGGAGGCCCCCCACCTCACCTGCTGATCTCGGCCATCATGACAGCCTGTATGCTCCTGGTCGTTGTCCTCCTGCTTTTCCGCCGCTGCCTCCGCCGCCAAGTGGCTGCTCTCCCACCTGTGTGGTTGATTGTATTTGTCATCATCCGGGAGATTGTTGATTCTCTACTCATCTTTCCGATTGCCACTGCATCTAACGTATTTCCCACCTCCTTGTTCCGTACTTCTTCCTAAAGTTGTCCTCACAGGAATATCTGTTACGAAAAGTCAAAGGTGAGCTGGTATTTAACCATCGGCGGCAACGCGCGTCGAGGAGGAGTGTAAAATGCAAATGTAACCAATCTTTGAATCCTCCTCTCCCATCTCGCCGTATTGAAATATCATCGGTCAAGGTTGAGATGAGGTACCCCAAATTAGCATTATGCGTGATCGTGTTGAAGACAGAGTGGTCCACCAAGACACATTCATTGGCGTTCGTGTATGCCGAGGAGGACAAGAATTCTCGTCCTATGAGCCACAGGGAGACGAATATATTGCCTACTGCTGACAGTGGTATTTCATATAGTATTATGAAAGCCAAGAAAAATGGCATTCAGGCCAATTCAAAGATGGCTGGGCCTTCATTCGAATCTGAAGAAGGCATCTCTCTTACTGCTGATGGAGGGATGTTGTCTAGTAGAATCATTGATGATGCCGATATGAAAGGCATTCGGATATCGAGTAGTATTAACACCAAGAAGAATGACATTCGGGCCAAAACGAAGGTGGCTGAACCTTCATTCGAATCTGAAGAAGGCGTCTCTCCTACTGCCGACGGAGGGTTGTTGTCTAGTAGAATCATTGATGATGCCAATATGAAAAGCATTCGGGCCAATTTGAAGGTGGAAGTCATGTTGGATGAAGGGGAGTCAAAGGCAAGCACCCACACACCCTTCGATCGCGCTCTTGCCAAGAAGAAGACACAAATGGATGCCGATTCAAAGGAAGGTGAACATTCCTTCCAATCTGAGCGAGTTATCTTGTCGAAGGCTGATGCCTTTGGATCTGAATACAACGAAAAGCAGGAAGACATCCCCAGCAGGGCCGAGATTCGGGCCCTTCGAACAAAGCCCACAAGTATGCCAACAACACTCAAGCCTAGTCCGAGCCAAAACCCAAACACCAAGAAGCCAAATCCAACTAAGCAGAAGCTGAGCATCAGTTGTATCGATGGAATTGCCGAAAATACTCCGTGTAAATCTTGCGCATCGGAGTGCGAATCTAAATGGTTGAATTGCTGCGAAGGATTTCTTGCTTGTGCAGAGTTCACTGGCGATTTATTTAACAATAGCTGTAATGGAGAATTGGCTTGTGCGGGAGCAAATA
>JALLAZ010001787.1:10915-23339 GCA_036939755.1 Stephanodiscus triporus | reverse complement strand
GGACCCCTTCCACTCAATTTTTTGGGACGAAACTTTCAGGATATCATATTGGCATATAGTAGAGCAGTTTAGAACACTCAGAAGTGGTCTGGGGGGTATTTGAAAAAATCACGTTTTTTCTACCGGACCCCCTAATGATAGTCAAAGTGGCAAAAGTTTTGCCAATTCATCCAGCAAGAGGGCCTTGTGCTTGTGGGGGCTGTATTTATTGTAATTGCATAGTAGTAGAGTAACACATTTTTTTTATCTACCACTTATCATCTCTACCTCGCATGCAACTCTTGCATTCTTTGACAGCATTTTGCTTTAGCACACACCGCACATTGTTCTTTTATGGTATCGTTATCTATGTACTTACACTTACCCCCCCGCCGGGCGCGGTAGAAAAAGAAATCAGAATTCCCCTCAAACACCTCACTCTCAACAATGAAATCGCGATGGGGTCGTTGTAGACTGAGATAGTACTAATTCCAGATACTATTATTCACTTATGTGACAGCTAAATTGGGGAATCTCTTCTCTGCCTTGCGTTCTTTGTGCGCGCGCGGAAGCTGGATTTTTTGACACTACGAGAGCGCATGCACCAGAGCCAGAGCCAATGACCACCAAGCCTCCATCGACGCCGACGCCTACTCCCCCGACTAGGCGAGACGACGATCCGTCGCCCCCCACCCCGCCTCCTCCCTCATCGTCTTCTATGGCGAAAATGTCTGAATTAACGATAAACAGCGCGGCGAAGATATTACCGCCCGAGTCGGACGGGGGGGTCGGGGTCGACGCTGCCACGACGGCGGCGACGACGGACGAAGATGACGACGCCGCCAAAACGCGTCTTCCGGAAGACGAGGGAGTCGAGGGCGATCGCGACGATTTGGGTCCGCGCCCGCATCATCCCCCGGGAGGGGAGGACGAGGGGGGCGCCCCCCGCGGCGTCGACGACTCCGACTCCCGCGGGATGGCGAAATTCGACATCGACGCGGAAAAATCGTCCGGGGCGCGCGCCTCCTCGTACCCCTCGACCTCGACGATCAACGGTAACGGGCACGACGATGGCGTGGCGGCGGCGGTGGGGGGGGGAGGAATCGACGGGAGAGACGACGGCGACGACGACCACCACCACCACGACGACCCGCCCTCATTCTCCGTGACCCTCGCGATAGGTCCGGAGGACGCCCGACGCGTCTTCCGCGCGAGCGGCGCGTTCAACGCGGAGATACGGAGGATGCAGCAGATCATCGCCGCGGAGGGTGGTGCGGGATGCGCGGAATACGACGACGAGATCGCGGGGGGGGGGAGGGGGGAGGACGAGATGTCGCAGCCCAAACGCAAGGCGACGGACGCGCACCCAACTGCAACGACGACGTCGTCGTCCTCCGACGACGAGAGGAAGAAGCCCGCGATCGTGCACTCGCCCCCCTCGCGGGAGGATCCCCTCCTGCCGACGCGATCGTCGTCGGGAGGAGGAGGAGGAGGCGGCGCACCCCTTCCCGGCGAGGAATGCGACGCCCCTACCAAGGCCCCTCCCCGGCCGTTGCGCGACCTGCTCTTGTCCGCGGCCAAGAATACGAACGATCCGCTCATCGCATCCTTCCTGTCGCAGATGGAGTGTCAGAATAAGAGCATCGCCGAGCAGCAGACGAGTCTGCTGTTCTTCCTCGATGCGGACAAGAGTACCAAGTTGCTCGCGGCATTCGACGTGCTGAGCAACGAGGGCGGTGCCGTGACGGGGATAGAGGAGTCAAACGAAAGCAGAGTCGCAAATATGCACAACAACGGTGGCGATGACGACTCCAAGTCGGTGGAGCGACTTGGATTGATCCTATTATTCCAGTCCTTCCTAACTTCCATATCCACGTGCGTTCACGGCGGCAAAGGGGGGGGGGGGGCGTGCGACGATAAGAGCGGAAGCAGGGCCTCGACTCCCACAATTCAAAATACGTCCCCGGTAAATAACCTCGACGAGGACTACGGGGACGGCGGTGCTAATCGAGATTGGAAGGGATCGGGTAGGACGCAACGAGAAATCTTGGACGTTGCCACCTTCGCTGCGGACAATTTGATCGAGTATGTGAAGAACGAAGACAGCGATGCAAGCGGGGAAGCGAAAGAACGACGAGGCGATGGAAAAACCGGAAGAATTTCCTTCGACACGTTCGGAAAATGGTATAACTCCGGCGGTTTCACCCACGTGCCGTGGTTGGAATTGTTGGATCTGTCCAAATGGAATTACACCGGCGGAAACTCCTCGGCGCACGGCGATGAAAATTTGTCGTCCTCTTCTTCTTCGAAGCGGGCGCGAATTCAAAATATCGACCCGCTCACGCCCGGGGTATCGAATATGAACGAGCCGATCGGCTCCCCCACGGATTTTTTTGCATCGGGCGCCATGCTTGGTGCGACTCCACAGACTGCATTCAAAGCCGCGGAAACGTCCGGTCACGTAAGCGGGGGCGTCCAATCCTTCTCTGCGATGTTCGGCGAGATGGAGGAATCACGCACTGTGGTCTCCTTTGATTTTTCAGGGTCGTCACCGAACAGCGCAAATCACGGCGGGGGCGGCTCCTCATTCCACATTGACATAACGGAGGAGAATCTGGTCATGTTGCGTAACCTCGTTCGCCGCACAGGCTTCGCATCTCTGACGCCGCAGCATGTGGAATCCCTCATGATGAAGCACGCGCGCATCGAACGACACAAATACGGCGAGACGATATACGTGATTTCGCGAGCCCAATTCGGGAAATTCATTCGGGAAGTCGTGCCGAAGGAATCGTCGAAGAACTTTGATCCTACCGAAATTGAGAATTTTTCGAATTACTTCACAAACTTCTTCACTTGCTTTGATTATAGTTGGAGCGATTTGAAGAAAGACGAGGTTAATGCCAAGGAATTGATGGTTGGGTTCACATTTCTTTTCGCGGGGAATAAGAGTTCGAAATTAGCGGCGGCGTATGAAATTTTGGACGTTGACAGAGTTGGGTACTTGACCCAGCGCGGATTGATGCAATATTTGCGAAGTTACTTGACCATGTTGGCGGGTATATCTTTACTATCGGCGAGTAAAAAGACCACGACGCAAATACGCAAAAGGCTAATGTCGCCCAAAAGGGATGATGCATTTTTGGCTGTGGAGAATGGTGCCAAGTGGACTTTGTCACACTTCTTGCGTGCATTTGAACAGGAGTTACATGGCCAACACCGTAATTCCACCAGAACTAATGCTGTGACATTCGAGGACTTTGCCAAGTGGTATACGGAGGGCGGATATGCGGTTGCGCCGTGGTTGGAGCTTTTGGATTTGCAAAAATTCTTGTCATTGATTGGAGAGTCCTCTGCTGGAAAACATCCCTCTGATTCCAAGGATGAATCCCTTTCGGATGTACTTTTTACGTTTCCACTGGCCAAAGGTCGCAGTTTGATAGTTTTGAGAGATGATGCACAATACGTCCGATCGGTAGTCAGTGAACTAGGTCTGTTATCTTTGACATGTGAGGATATATGGAGCGTCTTATTTAACGACGTTGCCAATAGCATAGCAATGGAAGGAGAAAAATCATCTGGAACGAAAAAGAGCCTACGGATGGAAGTTGACCAAATGACATTTGTTGACTGTATGATGCGAATTCTGAATGGAACTGGCAAGATAAAACACAATTCTTCGCAATGGCCCGACTTCTCTCCCGAAGATACGCTCAAGAATTTCTACCTGAGTTTCGACCTAGCCGAATCGAAACGAGTACCACTGAACCAGCTCATGTGCGGACTAACGTTGTTATGTGGGGGAAAGAAAAGCAACAAGCTCGTTTTTGCGTTTGGACTATTTTGCAACGATGACATAACCAAGAATGGAAAGAAGAAGAATTACATGATTCATGGTGATTTCTTTTATTTCTTCCGGTCGTTCTTAATTGTCATGTTTTCATGCTGCAATCAAAGCTTGAGCTTGAGCGCAGAAGCGGTTACTCAATACATATCGGACACTGCAAAATCGGTTGCCGATGATGTTATGGCGTATTGGAGTATAAGAAAGGTAGAGAAGGTGAAATTTGAAAACTTTAGTGAGTGGTACAATGAAGGAGGGTTTGAGACGTCGCCGTGGCTCGAGCTGCTAGATCTTAATAAGTGGGTCTTGGCTGATCAAGTGCCACTCCAACAACAGCGACAACAATATCTACAGCAGCAGCAAACGCAAGAAGAACATCCTGTCCCACCTACACCAGCTGCAGCTGGTAATCCTTCAGAATCATTTGGGTTTGGGCTCACTCCTGGTCACGAGGCAATAAAAGCGCTATGGGCTACTCCCAAAGTTAAGATGAACGGGTCATTGCCAAATACTGGCGAGTGCCCCCCTGCACCAGATGATGACCATCTCTTCGACTTAGACATCGTTGACGCCGAGGAGGATGATATGGTGAGTTTATTTCAATTATGTCAAAAAAATCTCAGCATTTGGAAGCCCCACTCATTCCATCTGTTGTTATGTAATATTTTGTCAAATAGGATTTATTCCTCCAACAAGAATCTGCTGCTGCCCATGGTCACGTTGAAAATGTTAATTATATTGATCCTGCAACAGCTCAAACTCCATGTAAAACGTCAGAGCCGCAGAACGCTCTGAAATTCAACCTCCTAACTCATGATCAGTTCGGCGGATACATTATCTCAATCGGTCAAAACGAAGTGCAGCTATTACACCGAATAGTCACCAAAACAGGTCTGTATCTGATAGATGCGCCAACAATATGTAAATTCATCCTTTACGACACCAAATCTCGTCGTCAAGTCAACCTGACAAACAAGTCCTTCCACGCAGCCATGAAAAGAGTGCTGGATCATGCCTATAAGAGTTCTCCATCACCTGTATCAATTTCAACCAAGGAAGAGCTATCCGAATTTACCGACAGACTCTTCGCTTCGTTTGACGGGCAAAAGACGGGCAAAATCAACGCTGTTGCGCTGGCATGTGGATTTACAGTGCTCTGCGGAGGACGTAAGAGCGACAAGCTAGAGCATGTGTTTGAACTACTGGATGAGGACAGGGATAAACTCGTCTCACAACAGGATATCGCACGGTTTATAAAAGCATTCCTCGTAATGCTAATGAGTGTATCGTCCTCGTTCACTCATTTATATGGAGGTGCATGCAGCAATGACGGAACTGCCATATCGAGGGCCATCGAGGCTGGATCGGAATGGGCCACATCGCAGGTATTCGATGCATTGCAACCACAGAATGGCACCATTTCCTTCGATGATTTTGCTGACTGGTACACGAAGGGTGGCTACCAGAGCATGCCGTGGTTGGAGCTACTTGATTTGCGCAAGTGGGTGTTGGGAGAATCATGAGGAAAATAATGTTACATTCGTTCGTTTTGATGGTCACGGTTCATTCAGCACATAATAAATATATTCATTAGTTAACCTTCGCAAATCTACATTGATATCATGTTTCTGCTTTCGGCAATCGCGTGTAGATCGTATTTGATGCATCAACTGTCCACATTATGTGATCCATGCGATAAATGGGAACGGGCAGGAACTGTGAAATGTCCATATTTGTATGTGACAATATTGTTCGTACGCCGTCTCTTCGATTTTTCGATTTCATAGAGAACATGCAGTAACTTCGTGTGACAACTGCTCGTTTCCTACAGGGTGACGAGTATAATATTTAGACAACCCCTCCTCGCAAAAGCTCGAACAGAAACGAGACCGCGAGCGGACAGGGTGTATTTCGCCAAAACGATCACCCCATCTGAGGCGAGAACGCACGACGCGCCTGTTTCCACGACGTCCAACGCCGCCGGCCTCGTAAGGCACCCGCTCAGGGGGGGGGGGGGGGGGGGGGGGTGGATACCGACAAGTTTGTCCGTCACTCCACCTCATTCACCCGGGGTCCACGTGACGGAGATGTCCGCGAGCTTGTGGGTGGCGCTCCCGCGATCGTCCGGCCTCTGCTGGGACTCGTGCTCCTTCCACGCGATGCCGTATATCACCCGCGCCGAGGCGACGATGCCCCGTCCCTCCCCCGCCACCCCGCCGTCGTCGTCGTCGTCGTCGTCCCCCACGCCTTCCCCCTCCTCGGGGTACAGCTCCCCGTACAGGCACGCGGCTCCGAGGAACGTTCCCAATCCCACCCTATCCCTCCTCGAGGCGCAGGCGTTGCCCTCCCCCATCCTCCCGAGGTGTTCCATCAGGACCATGGCGTCGGGATATCCCACCCGTACGTCGTCGACGTCGATCGTGGGCAGTCTCAATCCCGCCCCCGTCAGCAATCCCCCCACGTCGCCCGGGTCGACGTACGGCCCGACGTGCGTCGACGCCCCCCCCGACCGCTCCATCTCGGCGAGGACCATGCTCGATCGCAATTCCGGGAGCGTGTCCCCCCCCGGGAACGCGAATAGCAGACATCCGTCCGGCCTGAGCACACGCTCGACCTCCGAAAGCAGTCGGGGCAGGTCGTCCGCCCAGTGGAGGTGCATGGAGCTCAGGACAACGTCGAAGGTATTTTCGGGGAAGGGGAGGGGAGATCGTCCGTCGACCGCCGTCGACTCCAGGTCGAACGTCTCGACGAGCGACGACGACGACGACGACGGGGGTACGCCGTCGACGTCGTCGCGTCGTAGCACCGCCTCGCACGGATCGACGCGCACGAGCCTCCGAATCCCCCCCCTCCCCCCCGCGGCGCGTGTCGTCGTCCTATCGTCGTCGTCGTCGTCGTCGTCGTCGTCGAGGAGGAGGGGGGGTCCTTCGACGCCGTCGACGATGGCGTCGCGCAGGACGTTCCCCCTCGCGCCGAGCTCCAGCGCCAGGGGGAATCCACCCGGCCGGACGTCGATGTCGTCGAGGCGATCGACGAGACGTCGAGCCACCTCGACGTGGAAGTAATCGTAGGGAAGGACCGCCGGCGCCGGCCACTCCATCCTCGTCGGATCATCGGCACTACGACGACTACGGCGACGGTCGAGGCGGTAGTGCCGATCGTGGTACCTCCGACACGACCTCGCGGCGCGGGCGCGCTGGAGGCGCTTGACGTTCCCGTCGAATGGCGACGGGGACTCCGCCGGGGCGTCCCTCCCGCCGCCACTGCCGCCGCCGAGGTGGCGTCGTCCGAGGCGACGCGCAGCCGACGCCGACGGGGGGGAGGCGCGGTCAAGCGCGAGGGCGGTCGCGGCTCTCGTTATCATCGCGTTTGTGAACTTTTAACTACTTCTCTATGCTGTGCGTATCTAAGGTGTGTTTGTTACGTGAAGTAGAGTACTCAAGTAGTTAACGGGTGTAGGTATCGTATTTTCTGGCGTACGCAGCAGAATTTTGCTGGCGTACCATACGATAGGTATTTTGCTGGCGTACCATATCTTAACATTAAGATACGCCAGCAAACATTAACACTAATGAAAAAGACACCCTCTGCCACTGCCGCGCGCGAACAAATATAGCTCCCACTCTACATATGCCTCCCAGCAACTCTGTCTCCCAGCACTCTCTCTCCCACACTCTCTAGCCTCTGCATTGTCGTCATCATCATCATCATCTGTCAAGTGTGTCGTCCATCATAAATCATGTGATATTGGTTGATTGTAGTGTAGCATGTGGTGGTTATTTATGGACTAACTGGGCTATTTTGGGTTGGCATGCACTTTGGCTCACACGCCCACCATTCCTCTCACATTGGAGAGTGGGGACCTGTGTGCCACATAGGCCGTCATATGGGGTGGCTCTCAGTGCTTGGGGGTTGGTGACTCTCTGCTGAGAAGGGGTCAAACCGGGGGGGGTGTAGACTAGGGGGGGCTCCCACATCATTTTGGTTGGTTGTTGTGTATTTTAATTTGGTATTTAGTTCTGTTTATCACCATAGATGCTCCGAGGAGACTTAAAAAAGCAAACACTCTAGTTGATAGCCTAGAGCCTCCGTAGAGGCTGATTGTTGCTTACAAGGCACTTTTTGATAGGCAAAGGCAGTGGCTACATCCCATATTTATAAATAACATGATGTCCCCAGTTCATGAGTGTCCCCCCAGCAGTTTGGCATGATACCCGATTTCGCAGCCTCCTCAGAGGCTGATTGTTGGTTACTAGGCACATTTCGATAGGCAAAGCCAGCAGCTATATCCCATAGTTATAATGAGAGGATGTCCCCAGTTCAGCAGTGTCCCCAGCAGTTTGGCACGATATCCGAATCCGCAGCTAAATGACCTGACGTCCCCAGTTCAGCAGTGTCCCCAGCAGTTCGGCATGATACCCGATTAGCAAATGTTTCCATACATTGTATCGTATGTATTCCAAAGGTAATCTCTGATTACGGGGTGTGCAGACAGATTTCGTAAAAGTTTCCATACGAAGTACCGCATGTTTCCATACTAAGTACCGCATGTATTCCAAGCCTAATCTCATACTGCACCAGCACCAGGTTGATTTCGGATTGTTTCCATACAGTGTATCGTATGTAGTCCAAACCTAGTCTCTAACCTGATAAATAATAGTAGCAGTGCGCCTTCCTTTCACCATATTGGCTAGTCGGGCTGGCACGTTCTGCCGCTCTGAGTCAGATTTCCAGAATTTGATTTTTTGGAAACCCCCCTCTTATAGTACAAAACGCGTTTATTGAGCTGCGTAAAACTACCCCATACGGCACGTGACCTGAACGCGTTTCTTTTACGTCCACCTCCGCCGCGTGCGCGGAACAAAAATATAGGGTGCCATGATCGCGGGACTCCCATATGCGCGCAACGCAAAAAGGCAAAAAATATATAGGGTGCCATGAGCGCGGGACTCCCATATGCGCGCAACGCAAAAAGGCAAAAAAAATATAGGGTGCCATGATCGCGGGACTCCCATATGCGCAAAGCAAAAAATATAGGGTGCCATGATCGCGGGACTCCCATATGCGCGCAACACAAAAAAACAACCTCCGCCTCCGCGCCCGCGCGCGCAACAAAAATAGGGTGCCATGATCGCGGGACTCCCATATGCGCGCAACACAAAAACACATGGTATTATGCGCGCAACACAAGAGGGGCAGTACATACATACCACCAAGGCCACCTCCACCCTGTGCACGTAACAAAAACAGACAACACAACTTACCTTACTCTCCTCTGACCCAGCCTCCTTGCTAGACATCCTCTGGATGCCTACTGCTGGTAATACGGAATTCCCATGTACCCTAACCCTGATGGGAAAACATGCAGGACCAGGAGTAGTTGTAGTTGTGAGTGTCAAATCTTGTACATATTAGGTAGGCTACTGAGACTTATTGCATGCACCTTGATAAAAGTGTTGTACCTCTAAGCTAGGAATAGGAAAGTCTTTAAGCTCTTTGCTCAGATAAGTATTTTATCTAGTATAAGTAGGTACACCGTAAGTACCTTCACTCTTACCATATGCTTATGTCTATGTCTTAGTAGGGTATCTACTATGTCTGCTACAGTCTCACACGACACACTCTCTCTCTCTTTTCTTGGGGAGAAGTCATGTTTACTGGAGCTAGAGCACAACAGACAGGTGCATTATCAGTATCAGTCATACAATTATAGTACTTCAACACCCATCCATACAGTCCGTCCTTTGTTCACTGTCTCAGTCTCTGACAGTTGTCCTTACAGTCTCTCTGTTGTCTTTCCCCGCTTGTCTGCTGCAATGTCTATCCGTCCTCTGCCTCTGATTGGTGTAAGATCATATATTGGTTGAATTGTTTTGTCATACTGAGTAGCTCATGTGCCTGAAAGCCATTGTTCTCCTGCTCCTTGTGACAGCAGTTGGGAATGTTATGTCGGTTCTTTTCTTATTCCAGCCAAAGTCTAAAAATAAGAAGGGCATTTTTTCCAATTAGCAATTACTTTAATGTATTTTTCCAGACACAGCACTCCTTGTCATCTTTGTTGTCCTCCTCAGCTATCATACACCCTATCATCACCCTCCCCACCACCATTGTGAATAGTGACCAAAACAGACTTTCTTACATTTACATGTGTACTTACAATAGTTGGTACAGTTACTTTTATCGAAAAGAATAGAATGAAGGTTTGAGCCCCGGGGTTGGTCTGGAAGTCTCTACCCCACTACTCTAATGTCAGTCAGCACACTTACAGGTATTGACTTTGATTTTGATCAAATTATGCTTTCTGCTCCCTAGTCGGTCGCAGCATGTCCCATTCACTGAAGATCCTTGGCCTTGGTCTCGGTGCATCTGAAATGGAGATTTAAGTGCATTACCGCCAACTAGCGCGCAAGTATCACCCCGACAAGAACGATCCCGCTACAACCGGGCTTGCCGCCGCCGAAGCCTCTGACTTCTTCAAACTCCTCAACAATGCCAATGAATACTTGAAGGAGCGCCAGTAGAAGGGGAAAATCATGGCGGGGAAAGCTGCTCCGCTCCAACATCAAAAAATCATGACCATCCTGTCCCGTCCACAAGAAACTCACATATAAAAATCAAGAAACACAAGAAAGCCATTTTGTCCACCGACACATCCAAAAAACCTCGCTGGCCCCGCCACATGCACTCCCATCCATCCCACAACCACCTCACATCGAACCATAAAGTTGCAACGCCACCTCCCAGCAAATGCCACCCAGACGCAACCGTCCACCCCCCGCCCACAACTTATCCTGGTTCTCCGCCACCCCGTCGTCAGGCCACACTACCCCCCGCCTCTGCCATCGAAGCGGGTCGACCTCGCCGAGACACCATCCCCCCCGTCAGGAACCTCCCACACCACAAGAAACTCCTCCCACTCCGGAACCATGCCTCTTTAACATGCTGTGACATACCAAGCCTTTTGCGAAATCACCAACTTCATCCGCGACAATGGCAACGACTGGAACGAATTCTGCACCAACACAAACCGCACAGCACGGAAACCTGTGAACAACCCCCCGCCTCTCACCCCACCGTCACGACACAAGACTGCCGAAACCAACAGACTCCTCGCCCCCAAACCGCTCCTCCAAGCGAACCCCCACCGCTTCGTTCTCTTCCCCATCCAACACGATGATATCTGGCGAATGTACAAAAAAGCCGAAGCCTCATTCTGGACTGCCGAGGAGATAGACCTCAAGACTGACACCACAGATTGGAATCGCCTCACCGACAACGAACGTCGCTTCATCTCCCATGTCCTCGCCTTCTTCGCCGCATCACATGGCATTGTCAACGAGAACCTCAGCAGCAACTTCACCACAAAAGTCACATCGCCTGAAGCCCGGTGCTTCTACGGCTTCCAAATTGCCGTAGAGAATATTCACAGTGAAACCTATTCGCTCCTCATCGACACGTACATCAAAGACCCTGCGGAGAAACAACACCTCCTCCGCGCGATCGAGACCGTGCCATGCGTCCAGCGGAAAGCGCAATGGGCCCTCAAATGGAGTGATACCACCACCGCCAGCTTTGCTGAATGCATGATCGCATTTGCTGCTGTTGAAGGCATCTTCTTCTCGGGCTCTTTCTGCGCTATCTTTTGGCTGAAGAAACGTGGCCTAATGCCTGGCTTATGCTTCAGCAACGAACTCATCAGCCGATCAGCCGAGACGAAGGGCTCCACTGTGGTTTCGCGTGCCTTCTGTATTCAAAACTCATCAACCAACTTCCTGAATCACGAATTGTCGAGATCATCAGCAGCGCCGTTGCAATCAAAATGGAATTCGTCGTCGACGCCCTCCCTGTCGAACTCATTGGCATGAATTCCGCCATGATGTGCAACTACATCAGATTCTGTGCCGACCGACTCCTTCTCTGCCTTGGCTGCAATCGACACTTCAAAGTTGGGAACCCATATGAATGGATGGAAACCATCAGCCTCCAGGGCAAAACCAACTTCTTTGAAAAACATGTCGGAGAATACTCCAAATCGGGTGTCGGCGTTGACCGCGCCAATCAAACCTTTGCCCTTGACGCCAGCTTCTGACACCCCCCCCCCCCCACCTTTTCATACTTCATCTCTTGTTATCCCACTCTACATGTTACATGTCTTCTTGTTCCAGTCGGAACACACACACCAGCATTCCTGCACTTGTTACTTCCTGAGGCTTTTCAGCGAAGCAACTACACAAAGAGTGTGACGAATGTCACTAAAGTCGAATGAGTATTTTGGCGGGAGGGGACTTACATCCCCTCCAGCCAACGCAACAAGCCCCCTAGTGGTAGCGTAATGATAATCAATGATAATCTAATCTAATCTGATCTAATGGTTAAACAAGCACAATAATCAATACACTACACATCCCATGGTATCACATATCCATCTCCATGGTTGCACGTTGCACTGGTAGATTGTTACCCACTCCACTTTGTTTCCCCCACTCTCATTGGTGGAGGATTTCAATGCAAGGCGGTTGCGAACTGTTCATATGCTGTGGATGGGCACATGGACCTGTCCTCACTCAGTCCCCCCGCTCTGATTGGTCAAGCTTTTGGAAG
>JALLAZ010001787.1:0-10883 GCA_036939755.1 Stephanodiscus triporus | reverse complement strand
GGTGTTTGAGGCTATGGACCCACTCCAAACAGATCCCACATCAATGTCATACATATGCAAGGTGGTTGAGAACAGTTCATATGCTGTGGATGGGCACATGGACCTGTTATCACTCTGTTTCCCTGTGTCTCATTGGGTCAAGCTTTTGGAAGACAAGCTTGAATTCTGGGTAACTGCCAGGCCACAAACAGTATGGTAGAGTTGTTTGGTGTTTGAGGCTATGGACCCACTCCAAACAGTTCCTCATCAATGTCAAGCATATGCAAGGTGGTTGACAACCATCTTGTTCCATGGATAGGCACATGGTTTACATTTATTGTGATTTTCTTTTTGTTGCCAATTTTTTGTAAGGTACTAGCTTCAATTTTGGGTAATTGCCAGGCCACAAACTGTAGGATTTTGCAGTGGTTTGTGCCTTAGACCCACCCAATACAGAACCCACATCAATGTCAACAATATGCAAATAAATGTACATCATTGGATGGTCTTGAGCCTCAATGAATGAATAATTATTACATCATTTTAACCCTAGAATTGATCAAGGATTTCAGCTGGGTGGCTGGTGAGAACTTCTTAGAAAATCTGGGCCTGCAAGTGCCCTGGTAATGGCATGATGATGAATTCATATGCCCATCCACAGCATGTCAAATCTCTCAAACACCTTTTGATATGTTTGATATCAATGAGATATCATTCTGTGTTGGTCTTTAGTTTTATTAACTGCATAACTTCATTTATTTCACCCTTGTCATGACCCGGGATTTCAGCTGACTTCCAAAAACTGGGCTATCAATTTTGATGATGGCATTGTGATGACTACTAATCCATATGCCTATTCACTGCATGTGACAGATGTCAACCATCTTTTATGTGATTGGCATATATGTGGGAACCATTCTTGGAAGGTCATGGCAAGGTCATGGAAGACGATCCAGTGTCTGTGCAGATTACATAATTTGTGGTGCATCCCTTGTCCCTAAGAAGATGGAATTACCGTCTTTGGCATTCAAAGAGGAGGACAGGGATGACAATTTGAGTTGCAAGGATGGCATTGGGAGCAACAACAACCTTCCGGCAATATCCTGTAAGACCACTGATCTAATGTGCTGGAATTGCATGGGGTGGTGGAGGTCCTGTCTTGGCCAGTAGGACTGCCTATTGCCATCCACACCCTTCAGAGGCAGCGATGCCATTGCAAATCCTTGCCAAGGCCAGTGGCCGGATAGATCCAGCATCTCTGGATATGGAGTGTTCCTGTACGCTTTGGAGAAGGCTTTCAGGAAGATTGTTTTGAACGCTGTTAAACTCCTAATAGTACTACTTGCATGTCTTGGCATCATCACACGAGGGGGGAACATGAACAAGTTTGTTTGTAGTAGATATGTTAAAGTCTACAAATGAATAACTACTCCGTGCAAATGTGATAGACAAATATTTTCTTTCTGAAATTATTTGTTTAGTCACAAAAATAATAAGAAGTAATGCCATGATGATACTTCCTTGGCCAACACGGAGCTTAGCCGAACTCCTCATGGTAACGGCTTTAACTCCTTTAAGATAGGGTCTCTGGCAAAAATGATTCCAATCCTTATCTCTTATCTCCCCTATCGAGTTGCCATATCATCTCCAAAGTATACCTTTTGAAGTCCAACAAACAAGCTCTTTCCTCAAGAGATACAACCATGCCGTAACTGAACTTTTGGACCAAGTCGCTGTGTCTTCCATCACGAAAAGGTTTCACCTTCAAAAGTAAGCTGGCGTCCTTTATCACGCTCTCACCCCAGCGAAATGTCATGCCGCTCCGATATTCCGAAAGGTAGAAACTTCCCAATAAATCTAAGAATTGCCGAGCCTGGTCATGTTGGCCGCTGCATCCCAAGAGAAAATCCGACGAGGATACTTTGTACAAATTCAATTTATCATCCAAGGCATTCGCTATCGCCCGGAGCACCAGTTTGCCGAGAAAATGGTCTTCCAAGGCTTCATTCCCGAACAGCAAGTTTCGCGGTTGTTGGCTCCCGTCGCTCCTTCCATCATCGGTCGTCGACTCCTCCAGGAGTTCGTCGATCGCATCCCGAGGCAAGAAATGCAGACAGCACACGGTGATCAATTCGTCCGATGGCGGCGTTCCGGGAAAAGGGACGACGAATTCGTCCGAGATGGACGTCAACAAATCGTTTCTCGAGCGAATTTCTTCCGACGTTGGCATTTCCCAATGCTCCCAGCCCTCGTCCGACAATCCGGATTCGTCCATGAACCGGCGCAGCGTGTCCGGGTACGACGAGGTCGCGAGGAGTTCGCAACACCGGCATATCCCCTTCTTCGATAGGACCGCCGGCGTCAAGTTGTATACGAGGGCGGGAGGAATTATGTCGTCGCCGCGGACGACGATTTCGCCCGTCGTCCTTCGATGGTAGGACTCCGATAGGTTTCGGACGGACCCCTCCACGTCCACGAATCCGAACGTTCGCAACGACTGGGCGGAATTCAAGGAAGAGCCGCACCCCGAGGGTACGTCGTTCGACGTCATTCGCGGGCCCTCTGTGCCACCCCGATCGTCGTCGTCGGTCGCGGCCGTTCCGGGGGAATCGTGGTAGGAATGACGGATCTCCTCGCCCGCCGCGACGTCCCTCTCCGCGACCATGACGAACGATCCGTCCGCGTCGTCCCGACGCAGCGTGGTCGCGCGCTCCCCCCGTGGCGAGTGGTTCAGGAGATCGACGTAGGGGAGGAGGTACGGGCCGGGGTAGGCCTCGTCACGACCGGCGTCGTCGTCGCGGCGATCGTCGGCGGGCGTCGGTGACGGCCGCATGTGAAAGGCCCTGGTGGAGATGCACATGCATCCCTCGAGGAAGAGGGGATACAGGCGATCCGCGTCCGCTCCGTTCGCCGACGATCGCGTCGCTCCTCCCCCTCCTCCTCCTCCTCCCGTCCTTCGACGTTTCGGATATTCCTCGCGGCGAGGGGGGGGAGGGGGGACGTACCCCGCCCCCCCCTCCCGAGGGAGGAGTCCCTCGTCCTCCAAGAACGCCAGGTAAGGGACGACGACGCCCAGGAACCGTTCGCGCAGCGCCGGCCCCCCTCCCGCGTCCGTCGACGCCATTTCGCCCAGCGCGGTCCCGGCGAGGAAGCATCGCACCTCCCCGCCGGACCAGTTCAGGAGGCTGTCGTATTCGTCGGGCAACGACGCGAGGTAGGGGTCGTGGCACACCCCGCGCGATCGCGACGACGGGGGGCCGTCGTCCGACCCCCGGTCGTCGCTGTCGCGGTCGTCGACGCCGGGACGCGCCCGACGGCGTAACTGCGCGATCACGAGGGAGGCGAGGCATCGCAGCCAGGGAGACGCGACGACTTCCTCCGTCGTCGGGCCCGACGACGCGCCGGCACGACGACGGCGACGGGACGGCAGCGCGCCGCCGTCGAGGGCCAGATGACGCGGGAGGCGAACGAGAACCTCCCCCTCTGATATCGGACCGCGCTCAGCGAATATCCCCCGTCGCGAGTATCTCATCCCACGGGGACGACGATCGTTTGTCGTCGTCGTCGTCGTCGTCGTCGTCGCGGCGTCGCCGTCGTCGTCGACGGACGTTGCGGGCGGCGTGCGGAGGGCGAGATTGGGATGGATCGTCCCGCCGTTGCGGACGATCCAGTCGGACAAGGCGCGATGGATCGCGTCGTCTTCCTCCGCCATAGATTTTGACTGGTTCCGGATCTCGCGTTGTTGTCTTCTTAGTGTCGTCTGCCATTCATTCGTACTTATCTTCTACTCCCCCATGGAAAACACACACAAAATATGGATTTCTATGTCGAATTAGAGTCAATCTTTCTCAGCACTTGAGATCTCGGCAATAATGTCGGCGAATCGAACCAAACTGCATCATCTTGTATCCTAACTTTCTCATGGCCAGAGTTGGATCGGCAATGATAGCGGAAGGCGCAAGGACACATTCGTTTAGGCACGCAGTCAAACTACCATACGCACGAAACAGCAAGAGCCCATATCTCCATCCTCCACATCTCAAGGAGAACAATATCTCTCAATCAACCAAACGTGGAACGCGCGTATCGTAACTTCAGCAAATCCGCCACCTCGTCGAGCTCCCTAAGCGCCCTATCCAAATCCTCCCTGGTGTGGCCCGCCGAGATGCAAAACCGTGCGCGCGACATCAGTATGGGCACGGCCGGGAATCCGACCACGACCACGGCGAGGCCCCGCTTGAGACATTCACGAGAAAAGGCCGCAATTTTCGTGGGATTGTAGAGCATGACAGGCATGATGGGACTGTCGTAGTTGCCGAGGACGTGGAGGCCCATGTCGGTCAAGCGCATACGAAAGTAGTTGGAATTGTCACGCAGGGCGTTGAGTTTCTGCCTTCCGATGTTCGTTCCGTCTTTCCCCATTATGACCTTTGAGGGAAAATCAAAGAGCGCAAAGAGTAAATGAATTGAATAGAGAATTCAAAGAAGGAAGTATCCACGGGGGCGACCGACGAGGACACACGAAAAAATGAAAAGCGAAAAAAAAAAAATAATCACTCACCCGGAAGCTGCTGATAATCTGCTGACAAACCACGGGACTGAGGGAGTTGTGATACGCGCTCCCGGCGCAATCCCCGCGCAGCTCGTCGATCACCCTCCTGTCCGCGGCAACGTACCCCCCCATCCCCCCGAAGCTCTTCGTGAATGTCCCCATCAGCACGTCAACGTCCGCGGGGTCCACGCCCGTGTACTCGCAACATCCGCGTCCGGTGGGTCCCATGGCCCCGATCGAGTGCGCCTCGTCCAGGTACACGTACGCGCCGTACCTCTTGCAGACCGAAACGACGTCGCCGAGATTGCAGTACTCCCCCTCCATCGAGTACACGCCCTCCACGACCACGAGGATGCGATTCCACGGCCTCCTCGTGCGCGGCCGTCCGTACACGATCGCCTCCCGCAGTATCAGGTCAAGGTCCGTCGCGTCGTTGTGACGGAAGGTGCGTATGGCGGCCCCCGACGCCCGCGCGCCGTTGACGATGCTCGTGTGATTGAGCTCGTCGCTCACGATGAGATCTCCCGACGACGCTAGGGCCGGGATGACTGTCGCGTTCGTGTTGAAGCCCATGTTCAGTACCATCGCGTCCTCCTTCCCAACGAAGGACGCGACGATGCGCTCCACCTCCCGATGGAGCGTCGTCGTGCCATACTCGAGTCGGGAGGAGCCGACGGACGACGGCAGGTCGGAGAGGCTGCCGAGGACGTCGCGTCGGCACGTGACGTCCCAGTCGTCCGCGAATCCGAGGTAATTGTACGATCCGAGGTTGAGACATCGACGCACCGCCGCCCCGTCGGGCGTCTCGTCGTAGTGCTCCCCCGATCGGTACGAGGCACCGACGACGCCGACCTCGCGCCCGCCTCCTCCTCCTCCTCCCCGCCCGCTATCCTTCCCGTCGTCGTCGCCCCCCTCCAGGTTCGACAGGGGCCCGAGCACGGACATCGTCTTGTTCCCGTCGTGCGAGACGCGCTCGAGGACGGATATCGTCGCGCACGGACGCGACGCGATGGGGCGGTTGAAGCAGTCCTGTATGCGATGGTACAGCCTCCGGGTGTAGAAGTTCTCCCACGATTTCAGGAGGGGGGCGTACCTCGTCGGGTCGTTCGGGGGATGGTGACGACGACGCCGGCGGATCGCGCCGGGGCGGTCGTCGGCCGTAGTCGTCGTCGTCGTCGTGGTCGAGGTCCGTCGTCGACCGCCGTCGTCTTCGTCCCTCCTCCCCCCCCACCGACCCCAGCCGCCGCCGCCGTCCGACGACGATCGGAGGTACCTCCCCCTCCGAAACGCGCTCGCGCACGTGTCCCTGACGTGTCCCGTCGCGATGAGGACGACGTACCCGAGGTAGGTCGTCACCGCCGCGAACGTCGTTATGACGTCGTGGGCGCGCGCCTTCCCGTGCCCGGCCGTCCGATCCCACAGCCTCAACGCCTCCATGCGATCGCGGACGTCGGCGTAGGGATCGTCGTCGTGGTCGTCGTCGCCGCGGTGGTCGTGGCAGTCGCGCGGCCCCCCCTCCCGATCGCCGCCCCCTCCCGCGGTCGACGGGACACCCGTCGTCGTCGGCGTGGCGCCGTCGTCGTCGCCGCCGTCGCCGCCGTCGTCGCCGCCATCGTCGTCGTCGTCGTCCCCCGCCCCCCCCGCTTCGCCTCCCCCGCGCGCGCCGCTCCCGCCACCCCCGGGGGATGACGGGGCCGAGGAGTGGGGCGAGGCCGTCGTCAGCGACGGCGTCGGGGGAGGCGTCCGGGGAGGCGTCGTCGGCGATCCGTCGTCGTCGTCGTCGTCGTCGTCCAGGGCGGACGACGCGGCGGGGGAGGGACGATTTCCCATTATTCTCTCTCTCTCTCGAGGGGGGGGGGGGGGCGATAAGTATTAGTAATTGGTTATCAGCCCAGGATGTTTATTCGATGTTCGTCCGAGAGATTGCTCTCGAAAGATGGATGGGCGGAGGCCGGTTGTTGTTATTTCGTTTTGTATTTTGATTCGGTTTTCCACCGTTCGCTCCACCACGCCAATCTTGTGGGGCGGGGGCCGGCGCGGGTGTGGGACACTCTGTTAGTCCTAGTAAGAAAAATGGCGGGAACTGAATGCCTGAGCCATCCAGAATTTCCTACCTCTGCACTTGCTGTGACAAGACATGTCGAGCAAGATGGCGTCACAAGACGAGCTGAAAAGGCAAACTGGCTACAGGGCGGTGGATGACCACGTCAAATCCGGCATGGTCGTTGGACTCGGGACCGGTTCCACCGCGTACTTCGCCGTCGAGCGACTCGGTCAATTGTTGAAGTCCGGCGAGCTGAAAAATGTCGTCGCCATCCCGACCTCCGTCAGGACGAAGGAACAGGCCGAAAGCCTCGGCATCCCACTCGTGACTCTGGATACCCACTCTAAACTCGATGTTGCTATTGATGGCGCTGACAATGTTGACCCCGACTTCAACCTCGTGAAAGGAGGAGGGGGCGCTTTACTTAGGGAGAAAATGGTGGAGTTATCAGCAGAAAAATTTATAGTGATTGGTGAGTACGCATATCTTCTCATTTCATTCGTGAATACGAACGCCAGAGAACACGGATGCTCATCGCTTCTCGAAACAAATTCAGTGGACGAGTCCAAATTATGCCACGGCCTCGGCCCTGGTTTTCCTATTCCGGTGGAGATTACACCCTTTTGCCACGAACACACCATACGCACAATCGCGGCACTTCCGTCATGCGCTGGATGCGACCCAGTATTGCGGATGGGATCTAGTTCCAACAACACAGTGGATGGAGATGAAATTGCCGTCACGGACAATGGCAACTACATCGTGGACCTGCATTTTAAAGAAAACATTAAGAATGTCCCCCAAATGGCTTCTGATCTGAAATCTCTCTGTGGGGTAGTGGACCATGGTATTTTCTGTGGAATGACATCCGCAGTAATATGTGCGGGTGTTGACGGAGTTGTAGTCACAACACCCAAGGCCAAGGACAAGATTTTGTTCACCTTGGCCGTCGCTTCCGCTGCCGTCGGTTTATTGGTAATGGTGACGTCGGCTGTAAGCAGGAAGCGTTAGAAGCCTTTTGCGAAATCCACTTAACTAGAATATTGCTTTGTCGATAAGTGTGGTAATTTACTAGAGTTTCTTCTTGGAGTGAACATCACGAAAAATTACAATGCTTGATTGTAAGAATGACGCATCCTTATCCAAACGACTCCACGCCCCTCATGATACCGTACATTCCCCACCACCACCATTATCGTTGCTATTCACCAATCAACGACCAAAAAATTTATTTCCAGTACCCCTGCTTGTATTGTTGGTGAGAAATTCCAAAATACATCAAGCCGTACCCAGTAACAAGGACGCCGATCACAGAAGCCGCCACCACAGGGGGGCTAAAGGGAGGCTCAAAGACCGTCTGCGGGTGTATGCCACATGAAAGGCGCGGATTAAATAAAACAGATCATATTAGGAGATTTCTATAAAGAGAAAGGTGGGGAGATAGCTCAACAGCACCCGAAGCGCTCTAGAGACACATGGGAATTACAAAATAATACCCATCCGTTAGAGTAGAGTGGAAGAAAATTCCCGCCGCAGGCCCCATCGCCCCCCCCCCCCCCCCCCCCCCCCCCCTCCCCTCCCCCCGATCGAAACGAATATTGCTCCTAGCTCTTTGAGCGCCGCAGGTAAGAACATGTCACAAGGTACGATAAGCGACAACCCTCCGCCGCAGCGGCGAGGCGGCGGACATTCACGAGGCCGAATCTGTTCTCTACTCACATGATCGTGTCCGGGAGGAGGGCGTGTCTTCATGAGCTCAGGCGCAGCATCCTTGTACTTGTGAATTTTAGGTGCGGCCGCTGTGGACATGGTCTGCCTGCTGCCGACGCGGGCGGCGTTGCGTGCTGCGGTGGAAATCATCATGGTGGCGTGAGGCACTGTATGTACATAGTAATATGCTCCTACACTACATACCTACTGTTCACTTGCTCCGTCACGGGCAAAGTACATACGTAAAGCTACGTAAAAGCTCGTTGGTGGAACCTGTACTGCCTCGCTAATGAGTACTCTAGGTATCGTAGGGTATGGTATACCTACGTTGTTGTTTGTTCCACCCCTAGTAAAACCCGAACCCAACGACACAAAGAGAGAGAGGCGCATGTATTTATATTGAAGGATGTGCTGTTGAAGTGTCCCACATATCGCATCAGAAACACTGCAAGAGAAACGCCAAAAGAAATAATATATTATGGCGGACGAGATCGCTATGGAGGAGGGCGCGTTGCACTCGAGGAGCGCGAATCCCTCAAAGTCGCGAAAGAGCAAGATGAAAATGATTAAGGCGAACACACCGATGGAAATATTCGCCGGGTGCGTCGCCGCCGTTTCCATTGGCACATCCGTCACCGCGATGGTATTTAACGCGGGGTCGGCCCTGGTCTACGTGGCGGGAGGGCTGAGCAGCGTCATCGGTCCGTATGCCTATTATCAGCAGACGAAGCTCACGGACATCATTGCGCTCAAGGAGACGCACGAGGCGGTGAAGCGGGAGGTGGATCGCCTGCAGGCCGAGAATGTGAGGCTCAATGAGACGGTCGGGGAGCTTTCGGACACGGTCGATAAGTTGGAGGATGTCGAGCAAGCGCTGGACGTCATCACGCAGACGCAGGGACAGAGCGTTGCGGCCTTCGCGGAGCAGGTGAAGGAGAACAGGGACATCTTGGGCCAGATGCAGAAAAATCTAAGGGCAAATGTGTTGCAGAATTTGCTCCAGGTCGTCATCAGGAGTGACCAAGACGATAGCATGCAAATTGAGATGGATGAAGTCGATGATCTCATTGCCAGGATCAAGAAAATCAATGGAGTTGAAGTGAGCGAGGAGCGGTTCAAGAGAGCCATCAGGTCGTCGGGGGGATCGCTTTCCAGTGTTATGGACATTATTAAGAACTTAATGGCGGAAGACACATCCGAGGAGGAGCAAATTTTTACCGTCAAGAATGACTGAGAAAAAGTAGTGCCTTGCTGTTTGTCACTTCTCAGAGCAGTTCTTCTGGGCCACACCGATTGGTCACTTTCATGATTGTATTTGAGCTTTTTGTAACCAATAAATAATGTACGTGAAAGGCTTTCTTTTTGACACCCCGTCGCGTGGGAGTCCCATCTTATTAGAAATAAGTACAGCGCATCGGCAAAGGTGGGAGGGGTTGGGATGACACCCCCTAAATTGGGGGAGATGTGTAATCTTAAATAGAGTGGCCAACTTACTTCTTTGTTTGGATGGACTAATTTATTGACTACGAATAAGTCAAGATATCCTACGAGTCAGATCACAATGGACCGCTTGGCAAACAGCAAGTTGCCAACGTGTTGCCAGCTAGATGGTGAGTACATAAGCAGCCAGCAACATCATGCCTAATTTTTCATGATGATCGAAACACTCCTCCTTGGTGGCGCGTGTGCTGCTGTTGCGTTGCCAGTAGGAAAAAATTGTTGATGGTCTCACTGCAGAGCAATAATAAAAATGCAGTACTCTTTTTAAAGATCAACCAACTCGTCAATGCATGGAAAAGCATCCCAATTTTTCAAATCGACAATCCGGCCGATGTTTTCTTTATTTCAGTTTATATATAATAGCTCATATCGGACGCCACCAACCATTGTAGATCTCTGAATGCTCATGAAACCCGCCATCAGCACTGAGCTTGCGCAGATTTTTCTTCGCCTTCTTTAGCTTCCTGATCTGTACATCACATTCGACCTTTTGACGCAGGCAGTTCAGAGGATTAAGATACATGAGCATGTTGTTCGCTGTTCGCGATGACCTCGCCCTATTTTTTCGTCTCATCGCCTCTTCCAATTCCTTCTCGGTGTAGTTTGCGTTTCGTAGCATTGCCTCCCTTGCGACCTGTGATAGGTATATTTTTTCCCTCCTAGGTCGTCGTTCCCTTTCGTATGCATCCAGGTTCAATTTACTCGCATTGCAGCTGTCAACGTCGTGTTGCTCGGTGGTATAATAATCCCAGCCCAACTCAATCGATGGCCCGTATTTCCCGGCAGGGTTGTCGGAGAGAACGACCGGATAGTATCGTATCTCGATGGTATCAAACCTTGTCGCTTTGTTTTTGGTTTCACTCATGATATGTGCGCTCGATTGTTGCTGTTGCGTCAGACTGTGGAGTATTATTTTTTTATTTTACGGGTGTCAGGAGGTGTCAGGCTCAGGCAGGATGGAGGGTTCGTATTTTTTTATGTTAATATCCCCAAAGCGCAATGACTCCCGTAGCGCTATGGGGATCCCCAAACCGCATTTTTTACCGATCCCTCCCCAAACCACTATGGGGATCCCCATAGCGCTATGGGAATCCCCAT
>JALLAZ010001773.1:0-11763 GCA_036939755.1 Stephanodiscus triporus | reverse complement strand
CAAAGGGAAATATCTCGATTTTTCCCCTGGTGCAATTGTACTGGAGACTGTAGTATCCATAGGGACCCAAAAGACCCCCAGAAACTCTCGCTCATCCTCACCCATTTTCGGTCCTGACATAAGAAGTCGGGCGGCGACACCCGATAACCCATGCCGAAAATCACGTATATCATCGCCGGAGATATTGGTGGCACTAACTCCCGCTTCTCACTCCATCGTCCCGGCCAACGTGAGCCTCTCTACGTGCACATTTACCCTAACGAGATCGCCCTCGAAAACGCACCCGACTATCACCATGCCACATTGAAACCGTATTTGGAAACGTGCCTTGCCGAGGTAGAGGAACTGAAGTCCATGGGGGAGGATGCAATCATGTCTAAGGTTCGGATAGTGGCCTGTCTCGCCACTGCGGGGCCCGTCAAGGCGAATAATACAGTTTTCATGACCAACATGGGCAAGGGGGGGCACGCGATTGATGGGAATGAGATTGAGAAGTGCCAGGATGGGTTGCTGAGCCTTGTTGTGCGATGCAAATTAGTAAATGATTTTGTTGGTCAGGGTAAGATTCTTGGTACTCTGTAGCATGTTCGAGTCAATGTCCCTCAATCCGTTTTTGCTTCCGTTGACTGCAGGGTACGGCAGTTTGGATCTTGATCTCGCAAATGAATGTATTGAGCTCATGCCTGGGTCAATTGCAAAGATTGATGATCTCGGGCCGAGAGCTTGCGTTGGAGCGGGGACAGGTTTGGGAGTTTGCTTCCTTACCAAATCTAGCTTGAGCCCAGAGCTAGGGTACGAGTGCTACCCGTCCGAAGGAGGCCATGTTGACTATGCACCGCGAGATACTCTCTCGATGGAACTTTGGGAATATCTAAAAGAAAAGCATAACTCAAATACTCGTATTTCAACTGAACGTGTCGTCTCGGGCCGTGGCTTGGCAGATGTATACGAATTCTTGTCGCAGAAATTCCCCGAGAGGGTGGATGAGGAAATTCATGAGGAGTTTTTGAATTCAGGCGATCAGAAAGGCGGTGTGGTTGGCCGAAACTCCGGAAAAGAGGGTAGTCTCACAAAGCAGGCTATGGAACTCATGATCACCATGTACGGTGCTGCGGTGGGTAATGTGAGCTTGAAATTCATCCCCACTGGTGGATTGTTTGTCACAGGCGGACTTACAGCAAAAAACATTGGGATGATGGAAGGGATTGACAGTCCTTTCATGAAGGCATATCTAGACAAGGGTCGTCTGAGACCCATATTGGACACGGTTCCTGTCTTCGCAGTGAAGACAGAGGATACCGGGTTGCGTGGAGCACGTGTTTGTGCTGAGCGGGTGAGTCTTGATTTAGTCCAAAAATGTGTGCCCAGGCCATCTCTGATGTCATGTGTTGAACATCTTTCACTTTGATCCAGGAGTTTCACGCGATGACATGAGGTGGCGGTGATAACCTTTTGGCCGAATCTGTGTTAGTAGCATTTGGTCCCCTGCTTAGAAGCGAATTCCTTGATAAATAAATAAAATGACATCTACGCTACGTTCAAGTTGCTCGAATTTTTGTAACGAACTAGAATAATTAGGTAGCTCAACCCAAATACGAAGGATTGCATGAAATCTGGTCTCTAGCCACACCATCAGTGAGCAGCGTGAATGAGATCTATTCCTTCGGGCCAAGACATTCCCTCCATCCACTGATAGCATTTCAATCCCCCTAAGACCATTCTGTGTTTGTATTCAGAGTGCTCTCCCACAAAAAATTATACCTTAAACCCTGCGATCCATCATGTTTCACGTTCCGCCATTTCCTAAACAGAGAAATCGCTCGGATATTATCATCATCATCTCTAAAGGTCTTCGTCATCATCCTCCGGCAGAGGCATGGCAGCGGCGGCGGCAAGTTCAGCCTCATATTTCTGTTTGGTATCCTCGTCAAAGTGAAATTCAGGAGGCTGCAGGGCAGGCGCCTCAACGAAGTGAAGCTGATTGTCTCCCGACAACTTCCTCGCCAACCAGAGAAATGGCTTCTCAAAGTTGTAGTTAGATTTGGCCGAAATATCATAGTACTGCAAGTTCTTCTTCCGGTGGAAGGTGATCTGCTTCGCCTTGACCTTACGGTCCTTGATTTCTACCTTGTTCCCGGTGAGGACGATGGGGATATTCTCGCAGACGCGGGTGAGATCGCGATGCCAGTTCGGAACGTTTTTGTAGGTGATTCGAGACGTGACGTCGAACATGATGATAGCGCACTGGCCCTGGATGTAATACCCGTCGCGTAGTCCCCCAAATTTTTCCTGGCCGGCGGTATCCCAGACATTGAATTTGATGGGACCCCTGTTGGTGTGGAAGACGAGGGGGTGGACCTCGACTCCGAGGGTTGCGACGTACTTCTTCTCGAACTCTCCCGTCAGGTGCCTCTTGACGAAGGTGGTTTTTCCCACTCCTCCGTCGCCGACGAGGATGAGCTTAAATTCTGGCATATCCTGTTGAGCCGCCTGCGCCGTGGTTTGCAAGAGTCATATAATTCAGCAGAAATATATGTTATCAGCACAAAGCAGTGGAAAAAATGCGACAACCGACGGCACAAAGGGACCCAATCCAAAACCTAGATTATGTATTCAAATCGGTTCATCTTAAGATCTCACGCCGTCCGCACACCTCAGAAGCTCAACCTGTCCATCCGCCAGGGCCACAACGAATAAGCGGGCATTGTGACGATGGGTGACACAAGAGTAAGTGACGTTCGTCTCACGGACAACCGGACACCGGACGACCGGACGACCGGACGACCGGACGACCGGACGACCGACTACATAGTGACTGGTCCACTCCCGATTGATCATCAGACTATTATTAAGATTAGGCGCTCGCGGAGAAGAGACTTACCATTTTTATTAGATTTATTATTGCTAAGGTTTGGGGGGGAGCAAGGTTCCAATGCTCTTCGGTGAAGACACGGTGCTGGCTGTTGTTTGTTGTTTGTGGTGGTGGTTGACGCAGGATCGTAGAGTACATAAAGTACGCACCTTCAACATATATAGCTCCGGTACGGTACGAGGGACCATTATCTATCGTACGCTTACGTAAGAGAGTACTCTAGTTAAGTGAATCATGCTAGTGACTCCAATCGCTCAAGGTTCGCCAGTAGCCGCAAATCAGACGCGGTGAGAACGCTGGAAGGGCTCATGGCGCTAAGACCTGATTTACTAAGTTAAGTAAGTACCTGCACACAACTTACCATCTAGCAAGCTACCCAAGAAATTGTGAGCTTAGAGAAAATATGGAGTAGATGATTTCGGCGGGACAAATGTCCTGATGCCAGAATTCCGATAAGAAACTCTTGGATCAGAGAGAGCCAATGGATGGATGGGCAAAAACATGGTTTGCTTCCAACATCCTTGAGCCTCTCATTATTTTTGTATTTAGCCCATAAGAGCAATCCAATAGCCGTCGCTTTCTCACGCAAATTTTTTCACCAGACTTCATAAAGTCCCGTCTCCGTTACATGGGCGATTCATATCGCTTCTATTTGTGAGACACATCTGTTATTCAACACCAGCACATCAAAGCCCTCAAAACCAATTCAATATTGATTACAAAATTGCTTGGACCTAACCACTCTGCCCTGCCGGACACTGTGCCCATCGATTATGACATGGGAAATTATGATGACAACGACCTACTTGAAAGTGGTTATTAACTAAACTACCTTTATTATTTTCTTTCTTTTTTGCGTGCCTGCTACACACAGTGGTGATGCCGTACTAGAAGACAAACTGCACTTTGCCTGCATCCTGCGTCCTTCTGTTGTGAGTCTCTTACAAGAAGTGTGTATGCCATTATGTCAAGAACTGACAAGTGAACCAGAACTTTAGGAAACTTACCATTTTGTACAGACACCACTAAGTTTAATGAACCAGGTATAAACCCACCATTTTTATGCAAACTGGAGTGTTACCTGTTTCTTTAGTACTATGTATTTGTTCTGTGTTTACACAGTAAATATCTTCTAGATGACAGAGAAACTATGTGTTACAATTTAAGGTCCAATGAGTTTTTCCACAGCAAGGAAAATTGCCAGTAGCCGCAAATCAGACGCGGTGAGAACGCTGGAAGGGCTCATGGCGCTAATGAGAAACTATGTGTCGCAATTTAAGGCGCAATGAGTTTTTCCACAGCAAGGAAAACGGCGATGAACACACAGAGGTTTTGCAAAGTTTGCCAATGCATTCCAAATAGTCAAGAAAGCAATGCTTGTTTTTGGAAATCGTGGATGGGATTTTTCAGGATAAAAGACATGATATTCCCAATCATTTGTTGTGGCACAACTGAAAATGCCAAGACTTAGATCCTAAATAGAGGTTAACAGCTTAACAACTATTTAGGTTTAGGTGAGAACGATATCGTAGGTTGAAGCAATTCAATTAATTCAATAAAATAATGGAGCAATTAATATACTTTTAGCTACTGTAACTGTATTATCAACAATGTAAAAAAATGTAGCGATTTCGATGGCGATTTCAATTGCCATGCCACCGGGGCAATACAACGTGAGGCGCATTGCCTGATGGAGCGTTTTGCTGGCTTCGAGCGAAGCCCCTAAATGCCGCCACTGGGCGAGTGCTCGCGCTGTATCGGCCCGGCAGACGCCATGGTTGTCGTCATCATCATCACAAAAAACACAACACACAAGTAACTTTTAGCTAGCACGTATCGTACTTTTTTACTAGCTAATCATGAGAATTTCGTACCCCAAAACGAACCCTCTATTCAGCCCATCGATGCAACAAGCTTCGTTGAAATCCGAAATAGCAAAGTTGTAGTCAAGGAGCTCAAAAAATTGGGCGTTATCTTTGGCTGGCTGAGGCGGCAAAAATTGGCGAAGAAACTACAATATTACGAAGCTCGTAATAAAATTGGTCGTATATCTGCGACCATAGTTGTTAAGCTGTTAATGTGCGCACCACACAAAGCACATGACAACACACGAAGCAGCCCTGCTTTCTTGTGTGTTTTGTGTTTGTGTTTTGTGTGGCGCGTACATTAAAAAAATAAAAAAATAAACCCCGGGGGTGGCCATGGTCCCAAGAAAATGGTAACACTTATGCCAAAAAAGAAGAAAAGAGTCGCGTCCCGTAAATACAACATTTTCACGTCCCCCAAAAGAGGAGAAAGACACAGAGAAGTTGTTGAACGTTCCAGTCATCTATTGTTCCCAAGTCATGATAAAATTTCTACGTTGCAAGTCACTATTTTTATTTTACTTTATGGAAAAGACTCGGGGACCCCATAAAATAGAGTATGGTATTATTATCTAAAGTAGAGAATTGTATGGTACTATTTCTTAGATTGATCGAGGCGAGGGCTCAGGCCAGGGTCACCAGGCCAGGCATCAAGAAAAAAGAAAACACATCAAATCATTCTGCAAGAACAAATTGTTACCAAATCATAAGTTCCTTGGACCAGAACAGTTGAAGTACATGGATGACAAAAGGTCCCTCTGTTTCAAGATTTATGCTGAGATTCAAATTCTGGACACACTCAAGATCAAGACTCATGTTGATAAGACATTCTATTGGAATCAGAGGTTGGTACCGATGATTAACACAAAATTGATGGAGGTGAGATCAAACGTCAATTCTTAGTATCTCTTTATCGGGGAATTTTCACTATAGCGAAAATTCAACTTGAAAAATTCGACCTAATTTCGTCCGTTTTTATTTAAAAAACTAAAAGTACGACCATACCATATCTACATACTGTTGGAAAGCTGAGAGTCTCAGCTTTCCGACGGTCTTAGGTCTGGGGGTCACAGACTGAGTCTACTTAACGAAATATTCTGCTGTGCAAAGCGTGACGAGTCGTGATGTGGCAGAGTTTTTAAGGCAATTGAAAACTCAAGCTCTTTGTTAGTCTTAAGAAATACACAAAGGATTCCAATGTGATTTTCTACGCAATAAAAAAATGGTGAAAACTATTTTCTCGTGTGACAAGCTTTAATTTTTTTGTTTTTTTCTCGTGATTAGATGTGAACTATCATTTCTTCGAGTCTATCTCGTACAAAGATACATACATACGTACGTAGGAACCCTTTCAACATTTTCACATTTTCAGAGAGCCGAATTTTCACCATAGCGAAAATTCGTTCCCCCGATAAAGAGATAAGTGAGCTATTGGGAAACTCCAATATATTATTAATTCTCCCACCTATTCTCCCACATTGAACTTGAATTGAGTCACACTAAAAATCACCCGCCCATTTCTCCGGTTTGCCTCACGACTTGAAGCTCCGTGCAGCTTTGATGAAAAGCCACATAACCTACCCATCAGACGCTCGATCTCTCAAACACCCCATTCATTCAACAGAAACAAAGGCACAGCTACACTCCTCTCCAAGACTCTTAGTTGACATGACAATCAAGCCCTTCCCACGGTTTCTCCGGACAGGGATGCCGTTGATTCTCGCCTCGGGCTCTCTTCAGCTTCTTGCCAATGCGACCAGCATCACAGACAAGGAAAGCGAAGTCGAATCCATCTTCTTAAAATTGGAATCTGATGCACGAGCCTTCCGCGATGAAATTATGCAAGCTTATGGCGCTCGCTGTGAGGCCAACACGCTAGAGGAATGCTATCAGGGCAACTTCAACGATTGCGATTCAAAGTTTCCTAATCAAGTGTGTCCAAGGGCAGAGGAACTTGTGGTGCCCAATTGTGGAGATGGCGTCAGCTGCAATGGTGAGTGTGTGCATGAAGACATATAGAGATGCTATTTGCTCTATCATTATCTCAACCCGAAGTCAGCGCTGTGGGATAAAACAGTTTCCAAGGTGTCGATTCCAGGACTCTGGAAAACAGGTGAAGCACCAAGTGATTCAACAATAAACGAAACTGTCTGTTACAGCCGTCTTGCTGAACCATTCATGGTCGAAAAGTACAAAGCGGATGAAGAATATTGGGACCAGTATGATGTTCGGCCTAGCTCGTCATACTTTGGTGCCCACGACGGACTCTTTAGGATGATTCCAGCCGTTCACCAAGACGTTTGTGGGGCTTACGATCATCGCCGCCGGCCGTGGTTTGTAGCTGCATCAAGTGGTCCCAAAGATGTGGTGCTAGTACTGGATGTCTCTAGCAGTATGGAAGACTATTACCGAATGGAAAATGCACAAGATGCTGCAATTACCGTGATAGAAACTCTCACGGTAGCAGATAGATTTGCTGTTATAGCGTTCTCATCTGAAGCTTCTCAGGTCGGGGGATATACCGGCCTCATCCGCGCAACAACCGAGAACACAAACCACCTGGTAGAAGCCATCAAACAGCTAATACCACAAGGCGGTACCAACTTTGGAAGTGCCTTCGCAAATGCATTTGATGCCCTTGACCAAACAATAGAAAATGAAGCAACAAGTGGTTGCAACATTGCCATACTTTTCATGACAGACGGTCAAATTACACAAGGACCAGGAGCGGACGAGGTAACCAGCCTTGTGAACGAACGTACTGAGCAGCTTGCGTCGAATTATGTCAGGAAAGCAACAATCTTCACATACAGCCTAGGCAAAGACGCAGACCACAACGTTACCAAGGCTATTGCGTGCAGCACAGGTGGGATTTGGACTCTTGTTCCTGATATCTATGATGATGGTGACCTCATATCAGCGATGAGCGCGTACTACAAATTGTTTGCTTTGGGTCTCGGCGTAGAAGGGAACGAAGACTTCGTCGCTTGGGTAGAGCCATACGTGTTCGCTACTGGTGGTATGATGGGAACAACAGTCTCCGTGCCTGTTTATGATCGAAATGTCACCCCGTACCTATTCTTGGGCGTGGTTGGGATTGATATTTACATGTCTGCGATCGAGCGGATCCTCGGAGAAGAAGCGACCTCATCGATTATGCTTGAGAGATTTGTGGCACGATCAACTGCCAGCTGTCCCAAAATTGAATTGAGTGCATGTGAGCTTGATGCTTTGCGATTCCTCAGTGGGGGTGAGGATGCTACCTGTGGGGTTTGTAATAGCACTAATTATTCAGGTATCGTCCCTGAGACATGCCCGTCCCAGAATTATCTGCCAAATGACCTTTTGGACAACTCGGACAGTAAGTTGTGCAATGTTTTCGTGCTTTGGATGCAACAGAAGAGACACTAACAAACCATGCTTTTCAGTGGCAGGGAAAGAATACTGCTGTGAAGTTGGCCCAATTCCAAAGCCAGAACCAATTCCAAAGCCAGATAACTCTGCTCTGATCATCGGGATCAGCGTATCAGCTTCAGTCATTGTAGTTCTGATAATGGGACTATTTTTATCGCACAAATTGAAGAAGCCCAATCCCATGGTGAATGTCTCTGTAATACCAGTGCCTGTTCCGGATGGTGAGAGTAACGTCTCTGTATTACCAGTGCCTGTTCCGGATGGTGAGAGTAACGTCTCTGTAATACCAGTGCCTGTTCCGGATGGTAAGAGTAATATTATATACCCCTACCATCTAGCTGTGGCTCCGCCCCCACCTTGCAATCCTCAGTTCGTGGTTCAAGACAGTGTTCGTGATTCTTGATGTGAGGGGGCGTGGGAAATTAGTGCAGTGATAAAAGAATCTAGATATGAAACTATTTTTTGTAAGTTAACTCCACATTGAAAATCTCAATGCTAATAATGATGCTCGGATCGGATTATTTCTTCGGTATTATCACTGAGAGCCCCTCATCAGCCACAACCTCCCAACTGCTAAACAGCGGCAAAAGGATCAGTGTGCGTAAATTGATCGTAACTAATTAATGAGCTATTTCTGCTACTCTTCACTTTTGGAAACTGCCAAAACTCAAAACTGGGAATTTAAATTCCCACTCCTCACCGCTCTCTCTACTGGCTATGTGACCGTACACAGTACTTACATGTCTAACACACCCTTGCAGTAGAGAGTCTACTGGCGTAGGATATCATACAAAATGTTTTGTTGACCTATTGGAGTCAGATTATTCACCTTTTTACGAAGCTCGAGGAGCTGACTGAAAGGTGTGAGGAATACGGATCTCATGTTGCGATGATGTGCTGTGGGATGATGATTCGTCCAGTAGTTGGCATAGTTCGTGGGGCCGGGACGCCAATAAAATTGGAATTGTTGCTGATTGATGCTGCAATCCCACAGCCAATGGAAACGCATATCCATGGCTTTGGTACATAAAGGTTGCACCCATTTGTTTATGATGCCTTTGGCGGTGGAATTGTCCGGCTGTTTGTGTCCCAATTCCTCTAAAATTATTCGTTCCTCAACTGCCTTGCGTGCATTGATGTACATGGCACCCAGTTCAGCCTCGGCTGCAAATGACATAACCCCTTTAATGATCTCAGCGAAGTTGTGAATTGGGACGTTGTTTGGGGGGGGAGGTACATTTTCCGATAGAACGTGGTGGCTGCAGGCTCTGCTTCAGTCCTCTTCTTCATTCAGGTAGCTGGCATCGCTGTGAACCGCGAGCACCATATCACACTTGCTCTTGCGATATTTGAGAACTTCAGGTTCCTGCATGGCAAGATAGTCCATGATTTGTTGGCTTTGTTGTGCTGTATTGATGGTGAGTTTTGATTGTTTCACCGTATTTGCACTGAGGGGGGTGAGGATCGTGTCTTTTTTGTCTGCTCTGCGTTTTGTGCTTGAAGCACATTCGCAACCCCGGCAATTACCATTGCTTGAGCCTTGGCATCTGAGATTTTGTCCTCCGTTGCCACATTCGCAATGCCTTTTTAGATGGATCCGGCAGTCGACCTGTTCCATTCGACCATCTTGGTAAATTTGGTTTGAATGTACACACAGAAGTAGGGGAAGGTATTGTCAGCAGAAAGTTTGGTATGCCATTCTTGCATTGCAGCATCAAACTGACCAGAGGCTTGGTAAGTCGAAACAGCATACAAGAGGTGCAACTCAGGTTGTTTGGGAATGTGGTGGCGTTCCAACTGACGCTCATATTTGACTGCTCATATTTGTCTGCTCGCCGTGCAAACATCATTACAGGCACTTCCACTCCGTCCCACGGCTCCAACATCTTGGTGTTGATGTCAAGTCTCCACAGGCATCGCGAAGTAGATCAAGGAGTTCAAGTTGCTCCATGGCTTGATAGCCAATGTCTTCGTTGTGCTTTTCAGAGACCCATTCTTTGTTGACTGCTTTCTCAATGGCTTGGCAGGCCCATGCTTCTCATGCCATGCAAGTTTCAAATTTGATGACTTCCGTTTTGTGTTCCACAACCTCCTTCTCATGAATTTTCTTGTCATCACTTGGGGTTGCCGGGTATGCTCCAGGGTGAATTGGTCAATCAAGTTTGGGGCCCTTTGATAATAAAACATATCAGCTTTCTGGGACTACAATGCTGATGTGTCCTAGCTTGTCTCCCCCATTGCCGGTCAATATGGTTACTAGTGCAGTGGTCAGTTGCGTCATGAGCTTGTTGATGTCGTCATCAGCATCAGTCGGTTGCCTGTTGATCTTGGTGATTTCAAATGCTTGAATACGTCCTGGAGGATGCCCATGATTGTTTGCTTTATACAATGCCTTTGGTTTAGATTAGTTACAATTGCTAAACATCAGCAAAAGGATCAGTGTGCATAAATAGATCGTAACTAATTAATGAGCTATTTCTGCTACTCTTCACTTTGGAAACTGCCAAAACTCAAAACTCAAAACGGGGAATTCAAATTCCCACTCCTCACCACTCTCTCTACTGGCTATGTGACCATACACAGTACATGTCTAACACCAACCTGATCATGAATTCTCATGAATGAACAAAGGAGGTGCGAACGTAGTGAAAGCACATATTATTGTACATTCCCCACCACCACCACTATGGACCATCGTTCTGCCCCGTACAAAAGTCCTACATAATGCTGTAAGATATGTATTTATGTATGAAGTTTATGCAGAATTCTTAACCTACAAAATTGTGGGTATATAGTGGGTACATACTATGTGACTGGAAAGGACTCCAGTCACGTAGAATTTCCATGCGCACGCGAGAGTGAAAAAAAACTTTAAGTCGTAGAAACTAAATAATTATTATTTAAATTGAGGACCCCCCTCCACCCTCCATTGGGTCCTCGCCCATGCCCTCTAAAATGCCGACACAGCTACAAATCCACTGCAAATATTTTTTTGTTCTGTTTGTAAAGGAAGTACACTGTCATCCAACTGATCTGTTCATCCCTGAATTGCGATATTTTTGCTTGATATCAAAAATAATGGTTGATACTCTCGTAAAGCCTCATTGTTCTTCCGACATTCCACGAGCCTCTCTGAGAAAGATCCTGCCATATCCCTTCTCGCTCCACTGCACGCTGCAACCCCAACATCAGCATTCTCATCTTCGACAATTTGTTCCTTTCCTTCATGTCCTTTATCTCCGCTGCCTTCAGCAATTTATAAGGCACTGTGTTAGTGCTCTCTTTCCCACACAACCAGCATGTGATAAGGGTGCAAAACATCATTTTGGGAAAAGCAAAATTGTCTGGAAGACGTGAAAATTTACCTGCAGAAAAAAAGAACTGAAACTTCCTGCCACTAGTTGGGTCAACAACGGTGTGGGGGTGAGTAGATGAAGCAGGGACGCTATCAGCAGTCCCCTCAAGAACATTACCCAGTGGAATGGAACATCAGCCTGGATTGCAGTTATGACCTACGGCAGACTACTTCGACTTTTTTCATCAGTTCGATGTGGTTATCTCCCATTTTTTTTTTTTTTTTTTCCTTGTCAAAATAGGACTGTGACCCAAACC
>JALLAZ010001767.1:0-13048 GCA_036939755.1 Stephanodiscus triporus | reverse complement strand
ACAACACTACCCAGCAGTCGAGAGCGAGGAGAGCGAAGACGATTACTAAACACGCGAGGTATTCATAGATAGTTACAGTGTAATCTTCATAGTAACACAATATTACTTTGTAACTATTTTTTGTAACATAATGTAACTAGTGTCTAATTTCCCTCAACCTCAATGAGGGCCCCCGCGGGAGTCGGGTGTTTATTATGTTGTGTCGTCAGAGAGAAGAAAGCTTCCGATCTTATTTTTCGGGGAAGGGTCTTGGAACCCACCATGGACAACGACGCCGCCGCCCCGACCGCCCCAAGTCAGGGAGAAGCCAACAACAGCAACACCACCAGCGACCCGTCGTCTTTCCCGCCCCCGTCCCCTCCTCCCCCCCCGCCCCCCCCACCGCCGCCGTCGCATACTCAGCAGCATCATCAGCATCATCAGCATCATTCGCGGCATCCTCCCGACGCTGTGGCCGATCCTCGTCGTCATCCGTCTGACGCCAACAACAAAGCGAACAGCGGCCGAGATTATAACGTCGTCGTCAACAACGGGAACCACCAGCGGCAACATAAGCAGCAACAGCCTCACATGATCGGGCCGCAGCCGCCTCCGCCCCAACAGCAGCAGCAGCAGCAGCAGCGGCGGCGACAAGTCCAGGATCAGGGACAACGCCAACAGCAGCAACAACAGCAGGAGGTGGTGGGATCGGTACAGCGTCAGGAGGGGGGGGCGACGACGCAGACGAGCGTCATGATGGTCGTCAACAACGCCAACCAACCTCCGGCTGACATCCTACAGCTTTGGAGCGAGGTCGCTGATAATTTATCCAAGCATCAAACGGGTGAGTGATGGTTGTCTTTGTTGTTGTTGTTGTTGTTGTTGCTGTTGTTGTTCGGTTTGGTGTCGTGACGAAAGCGAAGAAGAAGAAGAAGAAGGAGAAGAAAAAAATAACACGATCTCGATTGTTTTGTTTTGCTTCATCCCACCCCCCCCGGGCCGGCGTACCCCCCTCCCCCCCCCCCCCCCCCCTCCAACCCCTCCTCGCGGGATTGCTGGTGTTATTTATTTATTTATTTCTCGTCGTATTTAATTTCTTTCAAATCATTCCCCCCCCCCCAACCACCATCTAAACGCACCCTTTGCCATTTCGCGCCCCTCCCCATCCTCCCGGTCGGAACGAAAACGAAAACGAAAACGAACAGTCGTGTGGTTTAAGGCGGTGGACTCCCTCGAATCCGGCCGTCAGCACCTGCGCGACCATCCGGCTCCGCCGCTTCCCATCCCTCCCCCCGGGGCATCCTCCTCCGCCATCTCCTCCTCCTCCTCGTCCTCCTCCTCGGATCGTCAACCCACCCCCGGCGTCGGCGAGGGAGTCGACGCGACGATGGGAGGAGCGTCTCGATCGTCGCTCGTCGACGACGGCGGCGGCGGCGACGCGACGAAGGTCGCCGCGGCAACGACCGCCTCCGCGTCGTCGTCGTCGATCCCTGCCAACAATCCCGGACGGGAGTTCGTCGACCGGTACATGATACAGATAATATCCATCCTACTCGAGCAGCAGCCGATGAAGATTGGTCAGATGGAGAAGGATTGCGTGGAGAAGTCTGTGCGGTGCGCGTTGCAGATCGTGAAGGAGGATCTGGATTACATGAACGACGTCGACTCGGCCATGAGGGATATGATGGCGGAGGAGACGTCGGGGGGGGAGGAGAAGGAGGGAAGGGGGGGGATGATGACGACGACGCGGCGACAACGGCTGCGGACGCTCGCGGCGGAGCGAAACGCGGGATCGCTCCGGCCGAGGCAATGTCCCACCCTCGACGCCCTCGGACACGTCTTCAGCAAGAAGAAGGTTTACTACAAGAGCCAGAGGCAGTGGAGCAACGCCCCCGTGGGACTGCCCGAGTTTAGGAATCACATGATATCGGTCTTCCGACGAACGAGGGGATTCATCTCCCTCGCGAAATACCTCGACGCGAGGGCGGGGGATCCGTACGCGTTCCCGAATTTGGACCTGTGCAGGGACATTCTCGGGGGGGTGTACGACGGGTTGCCCGGTCACGGGGTGGGCGGCGTCGGGAGCGGATCGGGCGGATCGAACGGCGGCGACGATAAAAATTTGATCAATAACGGTGGCGGCGGCGGGGGTAACAATTACAACAACATCCATGCGTTGGGGGAATCCCCCGCCGACGCGCAGGCGCTGTCCAAGTACAGGTCCATATTGTTGACGTCGAGGGCCATCGCATCGGCCGTCATGAAACACATGCTGCTGCTGGACGAGATCACCCTTAAGAGGATGGATACGAAGGCTATCGAGGGATTGCGCGTGCAGCTACACAGGCTGTACAGGGAGATGAGTGACGCCGACGTTGTCGGTCCTCCCGGCCAACCCCCCGCCGTTCCTTCCGTCGCCGCCGCCTCCTCCGACGCGACGATGGTGGGTCCTAGGGCGCTGAACGAGTTCTTCGTCTTCTGGAGGGAGCTGTCGCTCAGGCTCATCACGAGTCAGAGCCTTCCACTGAAGCTCTTCGGGTGGGACGAGATCGCGTCGCTCATATCCGAGTCCGAGAGGATGGCGCCTCCGCCTCGGTCGTATCGGGTGTCGGGCGCTGGGACGTCCTTCATCAACGGCATTTACGAATTCGACCAGAAGAGGGTGGGCCCAAACGGATACGTTAAGAGTGGGGTGGAATTGCAGTACCATCGAAGGATACCCCTCGACGGCGGCGGCGGCAGTCTTGGTGGCGTCAGCAACAAGGACGACCTCGCGGGGGCGGCAGACGTCGTCGCCGGCGGTGGCGTCCCTCAGCAGCAGCAGCTTCCGATGGCGGTGGTCGTGCCATCTGAGACGGACGGGGCCGGCAAAACGATCACGCTCTTCCGATGCACCATGCGCTCCTCGCAAAAGTGGTGGTTTCTCTCTGAGGCCGACGAGGACCAGCCGGGCACAGACAAGGACATCGACTACTACCAGCACAAGTCGAAGCGTGACGAGGAGGCCCTGCCTAGCCACTCTGGGTGGCTGACGTGCAAGGCCGGCGCGGACCCGCCCCCGACGATCAAGGCATTGGGCAAGCTAGTTCCGAGGGGGGAGGAGCAAAATACGCTGGAACATCAGCTGGCGAAGTGGGCGATCGACAACGGGGTCATCGAATTGGTGTTGGGGGACGGGATACACAGGGAGGTGGTGAGCCGGAGCGCTGGGCTCATCAAGTTCCTGGCTGGAATGAGCGGCGACGACGCGGAGGACGACGTCGACGATTCTGTGACCATGAGCGATGGCGAGTGCAGTACGAACAAGTACTGTCTGATGTCGTCCCATCTCCTGCTGGCGTGGAAGACTTGCACAAACAAGGCCGATGCGGCGGTTTCGGCGCAGATTTACCAATTGCTCGTTAGCATCCTGCCGTCGTTGCCCAGCTCGCTCGCCATTCCCCTCATCGAGGCCATACGCGCCTCGTTGGACCAGAGAGGCATCACGACGTCGTCTTCGGGGGGAGTGGAGAGGCAGTGGGATCACTTTTTTGAGGTATCCGAATTCTGCTGCGCCATTGCTGAGAAAATGCTGGCCGACAGCGCCCGCGATGGGGGAAATAACGCCGCCGCCGCCAACAATGTCACGAACAGGCGGGATCCGCCCCGCCATGCCACTGCCGCAGATCCCGTCCGTGAGGCCATCCTGAATCTGCAGTGGGCCGTGCTCTCCCACAAGGACGCGCTGACCCTCAAATCCTACGAATCAATAAAGAAATTCGTCTCATCGGAGATATGCAAGCAGGACGCCACCACAAACCAATTGCGATTCAATTTCCTGATACATACCCGCGAGGAGATCACCAAAAATGTCGTGTGTACCGATCCCAATAATCAGGGATTGGTTGACGAGACTCACGCTCTGCACATGGTCCAGCTTGCGAAGTTCCTGCTGGAGGGGTTTGATAGGGATCACTTGGAATCCTTGGTGGCCGGTGACAACCCCCTGAAGCCTGAACAGACTTTTCCAAATTTGCTATTCAGGGATTTGATTAGCTACATGAAGCGGAGGAGCAGTGGCGCAATGCCGCCTATTAAGAAGGTACGTCGCTGCATGCTGTTTGTTTGTGCGGTGCATTCCCAATTGGTTTTCCTCCCTTTATCTATGCGATGCACACACAACCCCTCCGTCACACTCATGATCTCTCTCTCTCTCTCTCTCTCTCTCTCTCTCTCTCTCTCTCTCTCTCTCTGTCTCTCTCCTCCTGTCTTCTTCCAATATCATCGCCCCCGATCCATATAATCACACCAAAATATTATCANCTCTCTCTCTCTCTCTCTCTCTCTCTCTCTCTCTCTCTCTCTCTCTCTCTCTTTCTCTCTCTCTCTCTCTTTCTCTCTTCTCCAGTCTTCTTCCAATATCATCGCCCCCGATCCATATAATCACACCAAAATATTATCAACGCGATTGCAAATCCTCCGATTCGTGTACGGCCTAAACATCTACTGCGATCGTCGGTTGACTGGAGCGGGCCCAAAGATTGAAATGTCGTGTGAGCAGCTGAAGCAATTGTGGAATGTATGCTTCCAACCCGTTGATAGGGAGGCATTGATGATTTTTCTAGCGAATGCGTCTAAGCCCGATGATGGCACATACAATCAGCGAAACGATGGAAATGGCGGTTCGCTGCGGCCGGAAAATTCTATGCACAATATCAACTGCCTACACCCGTGCTTCTCGGACAACGTGTACATTTTCGAGAATCTATTCTGTGCAGATGTGGGCGGTCCAGGATGGGAAGATCTGAACGTGATGGCGTATCAAGCGTTTCAAAATTTCGATGCGAAGGAAGCGCGTTTGTCATCGCTTACAACGGATGCACTATGGAAGATATGTTTGAGTGCAGGCAACGATGTGGTGGCGTCGTGGGCCATGAACGATTTGTTGGCGGTGTATAGTAACAGCAGATATGGATTACCGGTTGCGGGGCCTGTTTCCGAAGGAGCAATAAATGTCACCGCAAAGAAGGAAGACAATCAATTCTCCCAGCGCATATTCAACTATCTAGTGCAAGTAAAGGAAGGCCTTAGGGCTGGGAATCCTTCATCGGAACGGAGTGCAGAACGGTGCATTCGCATATTAAGTGCGGCGTTTGATCAGTGTCACAGTTTAGGTGGGAGTGCGAGAGCTGTTGCGGATCGATTGATTACTATGTTCCAAATGCAGCAACAGCAGCAGAAGCCGCCATCGGTGGAGGAATACTTGAATCTTGTACCGCACGGGATGAGGGGTGTTTATTCTTGTAATACCGTGTCGGTTTTTGCCAGGGCTACATCCAGAGGAAATGGAAACAATCTTGGCTCGCCATCAAATGACATTACAGCAGGGGGTGAAAGCCTAACTCGATACTTGGGAACGCAGCCGGAACGGTTCTTACTGGAAATCCATCCGCTCCAAACCCTAGCTTCCATCAAGAGTCAAATTGCCTCTCGTTGCAACCACGATGAAAAAATGGTCAAATTAAATAACTTGACGGGACAAAAACGCAGTGCCAATGGTAATGCGGAGCCGCGTATTAGTGCCATGCTGGATACGACATTGGCGGCTGATTTGGGCATTATGGAGGGCAGTGAGATTATTGCGTTGCTTTCGGACAAGGTTGTAACGAACAATAACCCCGTTTGCATCAGTCGCGACGCCAAGAACACCCCAGTACAGTTGTTTGACTTCCCAGACGATCCAAGTAGGGAACAGCGACGTGATTCTCCTCGGACAACATCTCTTTCATCAGCTCCCTCAACATCGCTAGATTTGACCGGATTATTTTCAAGGAATGGACCAGATGGGTCGTCCAATTTATTTTTCGACACACTGATTTCGGTGTTAGAATCGCTCCCACCAAAGGTCGAGGCGATGAATAACTGCAGCAAAAGCTCTCACGACGGTGTTGGCGATAACAAGATGGGTGCAGATACGCACTCTCTCGCTTGGGATCTATTATCAACCATGCCGACCAATCCTGGAATAATAGCCAACGTCCACAGGGCCTGCTCAGTCACGGCCGAGGCGAAAATCAATCCGTCCGGTAATGAGATGGCTGTTGAACCAATTGACGACACACCAGACTGGTCATCACTATTGGACTTTCGTCACTTTCAGCTCTCGGTATACGTCATGCAAATACTTGACTCATTATTACGTCCGGCACCAGCCATGTTTTCGAGCCTACCCAGAGATGTCGCTGCTGAAATTTCCGAATCCATGTCTGAAAGGGCAAAATTGTTCCGTAGATGTTTCATCCAATCGGGAGGATTTGAGGCAGTTTTACGCCTCTTCATAATGAGTGGCAACAGTGGCGATAAAAACATGGGACAACGGAACAAGATGGGAAATGAGTGTGCATTACGCATCATCAAGGAGTGCTTCTTTGCCAATAATGAATTATCTAAAGAAGGGAGGGATATGATTGTGTTGTTTGATGAGTTAACGATGAGCAACTTTCTCAAGAGTTTGGTTTCCATCACCATTGAAGATTGTGGTGTTTCTGACAGTGCCATTTTGAGGGTGCTCAAGCTTGCTCGTCTGATGCTCGAGTCAGGTGGTCCGTCAGTTACCACCAGCTTCACCTCTCTGCCTGGTAATGCCGCAGAGACGTTTCTAACATCGGTACTACTTTGGAAGGGATCTAGCTCATTGGCATCCACAAGCATCCGGTCGGCTGTAAGCATTCGAAAAAGTACTGAAGAAATGATCTTGGCAATTCCACTCCTCTCGGCGTCGGCTTTGCCCTGGCTAGTGAAGTCACTCAAGAGCATTGATCCTTTCACGGACGGTTCTGATGAGTTCTTTTCCGTGCTACTTAAGTTGGTCGGCACTGTAAACCAAAAAGAATATTCTGCACAGCTGCGAGAGTTGGGCACTGCTGTTTGCATTAAGCTGGCATCGTGCCCGCGCCCCAATAGTGAAACTGCCAACATCGATCATACAACGGGAGTTTTATGTGGTTGCTTGAAGCTACTTATTGCGCTTATCCAAGTTGATAATGGCGATAATGGTGGCTTTCTATTGGATGGGTCACGTTATGTCATGCTATCCCTCAACATAAGTCCATGGTCGGATGAATTCTGCCCTAAGAACGGTGGTCAGTGGGAGCCGGGCAGTATGAGTGACAATGACAAAGCCATCGTTGATTTGATGGGGTCTATCTTTGATGGGTTCATTTCCTCAGCGTGGTCGTCAGGATTGGCACCGATTTGCTGCGATAAGGTTTCCCGTCAGCTTGCCTTCAATGTCATTAGCGCTGCCGCACAAGCATGTAGTGGGGGTACAGGGTATTTCATCCTCTCTCAAAAGATCAATGGTATAATTGCCAACGTGGCCCCAACATTACGGCATCGATGGGGTCAAAATGCGTCGGTTGACGACAGAACCAGCACATCACGCAATATCAATTCCGTTCGATATTCTGGGCTGAAGAATCAGGGATGCACATGCTACATGAACTCAGTCCTGCAGCAGCTTTTTATGATGCCAGCGCTACGCAAAAACTTGTGTTCTGCCAAAGTGCCGACCATAGTACGATCCTCTGGTGGCGGAGCTATGGCGAAAGGAGATGCATTAGTGGGGAAGAAAATCTCTGTCCACTGGGAGAATGGGAATAAGTACGATGCCTTGGTCGCCAGTTATGAACACGCGACGGGTATGCATACCATTAATTACTGCCCAGTCCAGCTTGCTTCAGGAGTAGGAAATCATAATCAACAGCAACAGTTCGGGTTTGACATAAGCTCTTTACCCCGGGATCTACCTGAGGAATATATTTTGACTGAGGGCCGTCCTGGCAAGGAAACCGGTGCGTTCGAGATTATTTCCAGCAAAATCAGACCGGCATTAGTCGCTGATGGGTCTTTACAGGAAAGTATAACATCATCCAAGTCGCAGGAGGCATTATCGGAGATAAAGGAGTCTCCCGATGAGGCATCTTCACGCAAATTGCTGGAGGAGGTACAACGCACATTTGTGAACTTGGACGAAGCGCGGGGTAGATGCTTCGATCCTCGTGCACTTGTTGAGGCTAGTCACTGTCTCAAATTGGAGTTTGACGTGTGGCAGCAAAACGATGCATCTGAATTTGCGATGAAGATGTTAGATAGACTTGAAATTTCTTTGAAGAAGTGGTCTCCTTCGCATTTCAAGTACCTTGCTCATACGTTTGGAATGAAGAAGACGACTCAAAAGATTTGCAAGGAATGCGGTTTGAAAGTGAGGAGAACGCCGCCGTTTTACAAACATTTGTTGTTCGCGAAATTGTTTCTCATTCGTTATGCATGCCTTGCTTTGACCTCAGACAAATCGGGAAGAAGACATGATGAATATTGACTGTCAAATTCGCAACAAAACTAGCATCCACGAGGCATTGTCTGACATGTGCGAAGATGAAATAATGGAGGGTGACAACAAAGTACTGTGTGACAGCTGCAAAGTAAAAACAAATACTGTTCTCAGAACTGCAATATCCGCGCTTCCCGATGTGCTTGTGCTATCCCTAAAACGATTCGACTTGGATTACACCACCTTTGAAACTGTCAAGCTAAACAGTCGCTGTGAATTCGGAGAAGCCCTAAATATGAAAAAGTATACGCTTCAGGCAAAGGAAATTTTAGAAGCTGCTGATAGGAATCAGGAAGACGACACTAGAAGTGAATTCTGTTCTACAATGGATTTGGAAGAGAGTGAAACAAAAGATGGAAGTGAGGAGGATGACCCACTCAGCATACTGCCAGATGAAGATTATGAATATCGATTGGCGGGAGTTCTTGTGCATGCAGGCGTTGCACAGGGGGGTCATTATTACAGTTTCATTAAAGACCGGACATCTTCCAAATGGTACAGATTTGACGATGAGGATGTGACGCCATTTGATCCATCCTCGATTGAGCACGAGTGCTTTGGAGGCAAAGTGAAAAAGGAAACTAAGTTTCCTAATGGCAACACTCACACTGTTGAAAGTGAGCAGTTTGCAAATGCTCTGATGTTGTTCTATGAAAAGGTCAAGCCTGTACAATTCGACACTTCCACCGCGGATGCTCCTATGGAAGAAGAGCTAAAGACAGCTCTATCGAATCTAGAAAATTCCAATGGGTACGATGTTTTTCTACCAGAAGTCAGAAAATCAAACTCGACCCATAGCTGGCAATCATTCCTTTTGACAGATGAGTTCCAAAAGTTTGTGAAGGAAATCCTTGATCTGTGTGCTGGAAGGAAGCATTTGAAGGAGGAGGATGACAGTATGGACATCACTCCAACATCATCACCTTCACCAGTCCTCGTGGGGACAGGGATTGAATCGTGGCGCTTAGATGTCATACGAATGTCACTTTCATTTGTATTTGATGTTCTTTTCCACTTATCTTTGAAAAAGGCTGCATTAGGTGACTGGTCAAAAATTTTGATGCAGATATTTTCTTCATCATACGAGATTACAGCATTGTTTGTTTCCGACCTTGCCAAGAGAACTCATAAAGTATATGAGAATTGGGTTCGTGCTTACACAATGGAATGTCCTGAAGAAGGTTCGAGGAGAACTGCTTTGCAAATTTTCGCATCCGCGATTTCTTCGCTTTTGAACAACCCGACTGAGCAATCATTACTTCAAATCTGGACTCAGAGTTGGTCGACTCAGGTTTCGGAGATGGATAAGCTTTTGACTAGCAAACGGCAACTTGGGGGTGCAATGCCAACCAGATTAGAGGCACTTGATATGCGTCCGCTAGAAGACATAGCGAACATTGGCGTCACTGCTACAAGCATAGGTATCATTCTTTCCTACCTTTCAGAACTCATTGAGGTGTCTCCTCGATACACCCAGGCCTGTGTTGAGTTGTGCTTCATCATCAGGGAACTCGCCAGTGCTCTAACACCCACAGGCAGAATTCTTCGCGATGCCATGATCGAAGCTCACTTTGTAGCGCGTCTAACTTGCCTTGCGATCCGGGAAAAATCCCACGACTTGCTTAGAGTCAAATTTCCTGGGTCATCTTTGCCGCTTGATGTTGCTGACGCAATTTCGAGGGAAGAGACTTTTTCGTCCAATATTTTGCGGGTTGAAATGAACAATGCGGTAGTTCATGGCGGAGGAAGTAACCATTTGCTATTGGAAGCAATTGGATGTCTTCTTGGTATGCCCTGGATTAAACAAGAAGCCATTTCATTCGAAACAGGTGAAGTCAACAGAGGCAGGAATATTCGGGCGCTGACTCCCCACGCCATTGAAGCCCTTACAGCTGTTTTTGAGGAGTCTAAACCCCACTCGTCTAATGGCATGACTCTACGCGACATTCATCACTACCTGCAAAAATGTGGACAGCATGTTCCACCTCAGAGAATCGATCAAATCTTCAGCAGGCATGCAGTTGACGAACCTGATGGCGATAGGCTGCTGACACTAAATGGATTCCTGGCGTATTACCGGGATGCAGTGCACAACAATGAATATCAAGTAAGGACACCGGTGCTTCTTGTTATCACTTATCTTTGTCTATGCACCATATCCAATGATATTGTATCTTCTACCCCTACTCCCAGGTCCAAAAAGAACTCCATGCCTTCGGTTTCCGACCAGACCTTACCCGCCGACATGAAAATTGCAGATGGAATGTTGATGAAAGTAATGGCGAACTAAGCCCGTGCTCTCTACGAGAGTGCATTGCTAATGATCTTATCATGAATCGTACATGTCTATCCAAAATCCACGATTTCACTGAGTTAGGACTGCAGGCGCTGTACTTCTTGAATTTTGCACAAGCACAAAATAACAATGGTGTGGTCGAATACATTTTGGCTGCGTCTGCCATCGGTAGGGATTCTAGAAGGCTCATATTTGAATCACTAAACTACCTCTACGAGCACCTCGCAAATTGGAGTGGAACATCAGCTGCTGAAGGATACCCCTTGATCATTATGGTCAGTCTAAGCCTTATCCCCAAGTGAAAAAAAATCCTTTCTCGCCTTGTCATTTAACATTATTTTTGCCTTCATGTAATTGCAGATTTTGACAGTGCTCACTGCAATTCGGGACGAGAAGCAGCAGGAACGCATTGCCACAGTAATGATCTACGACGATGGGGACGAACGTCGAGAGGGATTGATGACTAAGGGTGAACGCATCACTCACCTTTACCCGACTGATTATCGTGCCCGGGCTTACGCTGATAAATATGCTGAAATCATCAATATACTCCATAAGCAACATGCAGTATCAAATTGGATGTCAAGGAATCGGTCTCACTGGACTTGGATCGAGCCCGATGCCCAGCCAGAAACTGCTCATCCATTGCAGTCAAGGAGTGACCATTCTGGTCGGCGTGGCGGGGGGCATCAAAATGTGCCCACGCATCATCAAAATCATGATCCAAATGCTGAAGACGAATCAGACATAGACGAAGACTCTCGATCTGATGAAGATGAAGAACCGGTTCGTGAGATGGTTGTTAATGGGTGTGGTGTCCCTGAGATAAATGGAATTTTTACACGAGCTGGATCATACGATGGTGTTTCGAAGTACACAAAGCACACTCGTTACCGAGGAAAGGAAGAAGAGTTTTCTCTGTTTAGGTGCAAGCTCACTGATAATACAAGGTGAGCTAGAGCGATTGATATTTTATTTTATGATGTGTTTCTTTTTCTCACGAGGACCCGTTTTTTTTTACTTTTTAGGAGGTGGTACATCTCAATTGTCCCTATGAATGCTCACCCAGGGACAACCAAAGATATCGACTTTTATGCTGCTGTGCCCTCTCCCCATAGTGAAGACGGTAGCCTTCCCCCACGAACTAATTGGATGTGTATTCCAAACAGCGGTGGTATTATGCCCGCGCCCGAAGTCTATCCTAGGAGCTTCATCTTTTCTAGGGGTGGATATGATGAAGGAGATAATAATATATACATAGATGATAACCAAGGGCCTGGCAGTATTGTTGTGGATCAAGATCAGACGGGCTATCTATGAAACATATCCTTCTCATGTGTCAAACAATAAAGTAACTCTATAAAATTCTGAGTGCCAACCCTGAGCCTACTTACTCTCATCCGGCGGAGTCAACTTGCTCGAAAGTAGTTCGAAACTAGGATCTTTGGCTCGTTGCGGACCAGACGAATAGATGTAATATTTTAGGTAAGATAAAAACATGAAATATGTCAAGATTCTATATCTAATTCGTCGCCCATGATGCAATTCGATGCAATTTGATGGGAAAGCCAATTTGGAGTTTGGCGGAGGCAAAACTCAGAAGAATGAGGGCTGCCGCTGACACTTCCTTTGCTCCTTTGCCTTGGCGCAGAGAAAACAGATCCTGCAGAATTTGGCTAGTAGGCCAGACCGCGTAGGATCCAGGAAATTCTTTTCTCTTTCCTATTTTCCCGCCAGAAAGGGTAACAAAAAAGTGTGATGGGAACTCAAGCTTTCCCTCTCCTCACCGCAGTCCCCAGCCGAGGCTTAATTTGAATCCTCAATAAGCTAATGTTTGCTATTGTATTGGTTGTGTTGAAAACCCCCATTTGATCGAATCCTCAGAATACAGCTATTGTAATAAATGTGACCACGGGCCGCCCCGATCTGTTGTGATCAGTGATTGGGTATGTATGATGGGCTCGAGGGGTGCTTGCTCAGTTTGCCCCCTACATGTTTGCCCTTCTTTTGCCTAGATTAGAGCAGGTTGTGAGCTGATGTTTGATCTAGTTCCTAAGTAGAGTCTACACATATTGGGGATTATCAGGGTGTGTGCACCATAGCCGCTTTATGTTTTCTATTTAGTAATTCAACGTTTGTATATTTTTCACTGGTAACTGTGAATATTTTTCCACATTAGCAGTGCTAATTCCTATGTTGTCTCTTCCCCTGTCGCCAGCTCCGGCTCCGGCTCCGGCTCCAGCTCCAGCTCCGGCTACGGACCAGGATTCACTGGTCCGTTCCCTCCTATAGCGAATCTGGCTCCTGCTTCGGCTCCGGCTCCGGCTCCGGCTCCGGCTCCGGCTCCGGCTCCGGCTCTGGCTCCGGCTCCGGCTCCGGCTCCGGCTCCGGCTCCGGCTCCG
>JALLAZ010001766.1:0-11231 GCA_036939755.1 Stephanodiscus triporus | reverse complement strand
AGCAAAGGAGGGCAGCAGTAGGAATTAAACGTAGGACCTAGGTACAAAATCAGGGAATGCGCCAAAAAAACACACAAAAAACGAAGATGTAGGAATAGTATCACTACCAAATTTACGACGGGCGAGAATTTCTGTTGTCTCTGGAGGGCAAGGCTGCGTATTCTGCGGTATTATTTTTGGTTTTGTTTTACATGGCCGGGAGTTTCTTTCTAGTTATCCCTTAACATACACATCATATCCCCCAGTCCCCCCCCCCCCCATTGGTTGCAGGCCATAAAATCAATAGTACTCTATCACATATTGTCACATCCGCCTTTTCAATTTGTTCATGACATTGGCGGATTTGGTTTGGGGTCAACAGGGGTGAAATTGGTGCAGGCGGGGCCAAAAACTCAGGAACTGATGTAATGGACTAAGGGTAGATCAAGCCACTATTTATGACCTGGTTTTGTTTGATCATAAAGGCAGTATGAACATACTGGTCAACTTTCCAGTTTTCCATTGCCCACTGATCAATCCCATTCACATTCATCCACACCATTTGACTTGTTCCCCAATTTTGCTGCAAATCTGTTAGTTGACTAGTTGTAGCGGAAAAGATCAAACTACCATCTTGAAGAATTGGACTGAGCACCATCCCACATTGTGCCTGAGGTAGTCCCGGAGGATAATCATAATAAGGATCCATCAGGAATATAGCAATTGTGCCAAAAAAGTTTCTACCTCCACTGGTAGTATTCTGGATATGGTAAACAGTCTGATCCTGACGGGCACTGATTACAGGAGGAGCAACTGTCTCCTGGCCGTATGTGCCTAGTGAGTTTCCTTGTAGTTTGTAGGCTGGGAGACCTTCTGGATAGACCATCCAGTACATATCATCAAGGACACCAGCCCAATTCACCACACTTGGAGCTTTAGAACGAGCAGGTTTGATTTGACTGATTAGCGCTCTCGTCAGCGAACCAGTCGGGACACTTGTCGGCGACCCACTCTTCTCCTTGCTCGCCGCTTCTTTCGCAAGAATGCCAACCAGAAATACCAAGATGTGTGCTTTTGTAAACCTCATGATGTGGTGATGATTGTGATTGGTGAAAAGCTATGTACTGTTTGTGAAGATGGAGAGAAGCAAAAATGAATATGAACCCCGGTGCATTCTACTACGTGAGCACAGCCCCTTGCGTGCATCACAGGTGGGCTCAATGTTCATCTGCGCATCGGCACACACAAGCGCCTGCCATTGGCTTCCAAAAGTTGAGCCTGTGTTGGTCGGCTTTCTGTCATCCAACCACTACCTTGGGAATCGTGTAGCCCGACGACATTTCATCGAGGTCCTTCCCGATTTCCAGACTCAAACCTTTCATCGATATTCTGATTGAGAGAGCAAGTGCCAGCCATTGGCTTCCAAAAGTTGAGCCCGCATTGGTCGGCTTTCTGTCCCAACCACTACCTTGGAAATTGTGCAGCCCGAAAGGTCCTTTCCCAATTTCCAGACTCAAACCGTTTGCCGATATTCTGATTGAGAGTGCAAGTGCCCGTCATTGGCTTCCAAAAGTTGAGCCCGCATTGGTCGGCTTTCTGTCATCCAACCACTACCTAGTCTGGGAATCATGTAGCCTGCCATTTTGTTGAGCTCCTTTCCTGATATCCAGACCAACTTTTCACTGATGATATTTATTTTTATAGAGAGGGCAAAAATCAGAGAATTAACCCTTAGGTTTTTGAGGGGTTTTCCCAGAAGACTACTCCTACAAGCTACTACCCTTTTATTCCCGAGGAATAATACGTAAGGCACTGTCCAAGTGCTCAAAGAGAAAAAGGAAAAAGATGAGCATCGAACATCGCACAAAAAATCACTGGCTTTTCTAGCAAATTTCAGTCTCTTTTTTGTCTCAAAATGTCCATGGCACTTTCACAAATAAACAAATCAGTTTTTCTTAAGTATTCTAGATGCCATAATGTCCACCATCCGAAAATTCTTTCTCTGGTCCTTTTCAAATCCCGTCACGCTCCCGCCAAGCCTTTTTCACACTCCACAATGACGATCAATGGCACAGAGGATAGGTGAGTAATGCTTTATTTTGTCGGCCACTGACAGTCGAATGGGACCACCGATGGTATCATTACATGCTGATTTTTTTGTGCATCCAGTAATGCAATAGCAATATTCGGCTGTGTCTCACGTGCCATTTTTTTCTGAAATTACAGGACATGAATATCTCCACGTCGCCACCTCCGCCTCCTCCGTCACTGTCAATGCAGTTCAATATGAAGCCCCGTGGTGCCCCTTCTCCCAAATAAAACCCCCAGGAAGAAAAAAAGGTCATCTGGTTTTGGTCCATCCTACCCCTCCAATCCCAATTTTAGATGGAGTTCTACTTCCATCCCCTATTATTGCTGGTGTCAGGGGCTGTCTGTCTCAATACAGGATTCCTCAACAGGGGCATGATGAGATGCCTTTGGATAATGCTCCATATTGGGCAAGTGTTGCTTTACTTGGGTGTGACTGGGCAAGGGTCAGTAAATGCCTGTGCGGCAGCATGATGGCTGGGCCATCTCTTGTTCAAAGTCAGGCGGATGGGGTATGTGTACACCTCCTTCACCACATGTGTCGGACGGAGTGGGAATTGAGGACTCAAGGCGGGAGGTGCATGGCAGTAGATTTCTGTGTGCATATCATCATCCAGCTCTTGATGGTTTGCTACTACTCCCCTTCCTCCTATTGACAGAGTGTAAGTGAATGCGGAGTATGAAAATGATTGTGAAACTGAGTGGCTTCTTAACACAAATAAGAGTGTCAGACAGGTGTATCAGCAGACAGTAACATCCACTGCGGATGGCAATCATACCCTACTTTTAACCAAGGCGGATTCATGTATATTATTTCATGGTAGATTATTCTATTATTATATAAATTATTTAGGTCTAGATAGTCCTAGATCTTTTACCTTTTGGATCATATGATCCATTGGAGTATGGACTTTAGCCGCTTGCCGATATTGCTTGGAATCATCAAAATGGTGACAACACTCTAAAAGGGAGAGTCGGCCTTGACTGGAGGACATCACTGTGGACAAACGCACACTCCTCTGGCAATAGAAATGACATCGGCGATGGAGGGGGAGCAGCACCCATGGTGCATGTGGTTGAGGGGTGGTCGTTGCCGAATGATGGGTTCAATTTTTGGGAAATCCATCCGTCGGTTGCTGAGATATGGGCTTGGCATGGCGGTGGCACAATGCTCAATGTTCAATCTTATTATTTTTTGCCCCGGAGGACTTGGACAGCAGGAGGAAAAAGTGGTCCGACTAGTTTAGACAAGTGCCACCATGATCATCTTTTTTCTTTTTCTCTCGGAGCACTTGACCTGGCCTAAGGAAAAAGAAAAAAGAAAAAGAAAAATATAGGTTTTTGTACATAGGAATAGTAGTCAGAAAAACCAAAATGGAGCTGGAAAACCCACCCCCCCCCTCTAACTACCTGCTCTAACTACTAAAAGCTTATGCTGTGGCTCAGCATAGATATATATGTGGAGTTGCATGGTGTGAATGCTGGGTGTCGGGGCAGGGTAGGAGTTGCCAAAGAAAGTTCGCCGGTTGGGTGAGGCAGATTGGCTCCAGTTTATGTCGGCAGAAGTGAGGATACCAAGTGGGCATGGTGGTGTGGTAGCTCACGCATACATGAGGTTGGCATTGGAACCACGGTAGTATTTATTGTTTTGGTGTGTAGCGCGCCAAGGTTGTTGTGGTGTGTGAGTAGTTGTGGTGAGGAAGGCTTGTAACATGGGACCAAAGCATCCATAGGGGTCAATGGCAAAGGGGATGAGAACCATATTCTTGTTGAAGAGTTCACCAAGAATGACAGTGTCACCGTGGATGAATGGGGAGGTGCTAGAGGAGGGTTTGTGTATCCGTCCCGGTTTGTGATGTTCATAACGCTGAAGGTTGTTATCTGCATTGGCAGTGATGGAGTTGAGGATGTCTTCAGTGTTGAATGTCTTAGGTGGAGTAGGAGGTTGATGTCTGCTCCGATGGTTGTGTATTACTCTGCCACGGAGAAACCTAAGCTTCCTTAGGTATTATCTGTAGAGTATCTACTACTTACACTCTCTCTCTCTAAAAGATTAAGTAATAGAGTACGTATTACTGGCTGGCATCAGCGAGAAAATATGATAATTGCGAAGCTTGAGGCTACCTCAGATTCCCGTGCCGCCGGTGACGTTGTGTGCACGTTTTTTATTCGTAGACGTCACCTCGTGGCAAAAATCCGAACCCCAAAAAGCCCAAGCCACGGAGAGGGTTGGACGTCGTTGCTTTGGGACATCATGGTGTGGCTGTCAGCCAACATATTACTCCTATTTTTTTTACCATTCACGTCTCTCGATAGTGTGATAATATACTCTATTCTTACCTTTTCTCTGCCATCTCTCTAGAGCGGCCGGCATTTCACAAATACGCATCAAACGTCTCCCAGGGGGAAAATGAGGGCCGCATCATCGTCGCCGCTGCTGCCGCTCGTCCTCGTCCTCCTCCTCTCCGCCGACTCGCGGGCCTTCACGACGTCGCGTCCGATGCGGTCGTCGTCGTCGCTGCGGGACGCACTTAAGGAGGACGTCGAGGTCGTCGTCGTCGACGCGGGGTCGTCGTCCAAGTCGGCGTCCGCCGTGCCGATCGTCGAGTCGTCGTCGTCCGGCGGGGGGGTAAGAACGACGGGCGCCGTCGTCGCGAGGGAGCGGACGGACAGGGCGACGAAAGCGCGGCCGTATCCCCTCTTCCTCGCCGAGAAGGCGGCGTCGCTGTTCGTCGATCCCATCCTCTCCTCCCCCCCCCCTCCGTCGTCGTCGGGCGAGAAGGAGACGATCGTCGTCCTCGGGACCGGATGGGGCGCCGCGTCGTTCCTCAAGAACGTCGACACCGACAGGTACGACGTCACGGTGATCAGTCCTCGGAATTACTTCGTCTTCACCCCCATGCTCGCGGGGGCGAGCGTCGGGACCGTCGACTTCAAGAGCATCACCGAGCCGATACGCGAGATCAACAACAGGGCGAAATACGTCGAGGCGTCGGCTACGTCGATCGATACGACGAAGCGCACGGTGTCCTGCGTCTCGGTGTCGTGCGAGGGCAATTCCTGCGAGACTATCGAATTCGACGTCGCTTACGATCGTCTACTATTCTCCGTGGGCGCGCGTACCACCACCTTCGGCACGCCGGGCGTCGAGGAGTATTGCAATTACCTCAAGCAGGTCGGCGACGCCCAGCAGATCAAGAACGCGATCGTCAATTGCTTCGAGAACGCGTCCCTGCCCGCTCGCGCGTCTACTCCCGAGATGATCGAGAGGGAATTGACCTTCGTCATCGTTGGCGCAGGACCGACCGGGGTGGAATTCGCGGCGGAATTGTTGGACTTCATCGAGGGGGACGGTCCGAGGTATTACAAGGAATTGCTACCGTACGTTCGTATCAAGATCGTGGAGGCGGCGCCGACGATACTGCGCCCGTTCGAGGACGGGATGAAGGACGAGGCGATGCGCAGGCTGACTCGCGATATCGAGATACCCGGCGTGCCCACGATAAGGCCCCTCGAGGTGCTGTTGAACAAGCAGGTGAGCGAGGTGTCGGCGAAGTACATCTACTTCAAGGACGGGGATAGGCTGCATTACGGGANTGAACAAGCAGGTGAGCGAGGTGTCGGCGAAGTACATCTACTTCAAGGACGGGGATAGGCTGCATTACGGGATGGCGCTCTGGGCGGCGGGCATAGGACCGTTACCTCTCACCACGAGCCTCATCGAGGAGCTCGGCGACACCGAGCAATCGACCGCCCAGAAGGAATTCGCCAGGGGAAGGCTCGGCGTGGACCCGTGGCTGCGCGTCATCGGAGGGAGGGGTAGGATATTCTCCCTGGGGGATTGCAGCTGCGTGTCCAACACGCCGTCGCTCCCGGCGACGGCGCAGGTGGCGTCCCAGCAGGGCGAGTACCTGGGTAGGCTCCTGTCGAACGATTATCGCATCGACGAGGCCGGCGACGACTCGTCGTCGCTCCTCCCGCCCATGGTCCTCGATCGGGATCAGCCGAGGTCTCTCTCGGAACGGATAGCATCCCTCACGATGGGAGACGACGAAATAGCTGCGCCCTTCCAGTTCTTGGACCTTGGAATACTCGCCTACACCGGCTCCGGATCGGCGTTGGCGCAGGTGCAGGTTGCGCCGGGGAAGGGCGATCCGACGAGCGAGACTTGGAATCCCGTGCGGCTTCAGATAAAGGGCAAATTAGGATTCGGACTGTGGAGGAGCATATATTTGTGGAAACAAACGTCCCCGAAGAACGTCGTCCTGGTAACGTTGGATTGGATCAAAGTCAAGCTGTTCGGCAGGGATATTAGTATTCTGTAAAGAATTGAAAGTAACCGGATGACTAGGTATTTGTTTGCTTCACCAGCAGGGATCGTGTGCATCATACGGCAACCCATCTAAGTACAGCTAAAAGTAAATCGCTTATCTCAGTTGGTCATCTTGTCACTAGATATGGGGTCATTATGAAGCATGCAGAAAATGACTTTGGAAGTTATTACATATCGAAGTAAAACTCTGAATCGTCATAGAGCGTCGATCTGTAATGGTCATCTCATCGGGATGGTGTCCTTCATCCTTTGTGATAGATGCATCCGAAGAGATTAGCCACTGCCCGAAAGATATACATCATACTTAGTCCCTCGCAACGTTTCTGTGACCTCTTCATAATTTTGAACCTTTTCTTGAATAGAGGTTGAATGATTGCTAGTAGCTTGATGTTCCATGTGCGACACCAACTCTAAGCTCGTCAAGCGGTCATCGGACGGTCCCACCCCAAGGAACGAAAACACCCTTCGCCACTCGATGGCGATGTCTCGGACAAAGTAGAGTTCCTCGTAGCTTACGTCGATGTGAGGCACGCGAAGCTCGTCCAAAAGTCTGTCCGCGTGGTTGGATTCCTCCTCGATTTCGTCGATCAGAGCGATGAGCCTCCCCCCACTCGTCCGCAGCGTCGGTTTGGCATTCCTGTGGAGTTCCAAGCAGGCATCGTCCCCAACGGCGCAATGTGCGACCACGCCCCTGTCTCTGTGCTTGTATCGCGAGATGACGACGTCGAGGGGATTGCGTCGGTTGTGAATTACCTTGACGTGAGGGTTGCGGGAAAGCCACCGGAGCGCCTCCACAGACTTGTCGGACCCGAACGTCGCACGGTACGGTTTCCATTTGAACCCGTAAATCTCAGCTTTTTGCCTCCCCCCCACTACGCGCCTGCGATTGCGGTCCTGGTGACGACACAAGAAGTCTTGGATCCAGCACTTCCCGTCCGCCTTTTGATCTAGGACCTCCGTGAAGAGATGGATGGACTTAGCCGTGCTGGAGCCCGTGTCCTCCGTCGACGGGAATGTGTGATTCCCCGTCATACTGCTCATGAGTTGCCATGTCGCCGAACTCCCAGAGCGGCCGAGGCTGATCAAAATCGTGGGTGTACCCCATCGAGAATCTACAAGGTTGCAAGACCGGGTTAGGTCGGCCGTTTCGCTCCGATCGATAATCCCGCAGTCGAGTAGATCTCGACGAGCCACTTCTTCCATTTCCAATTCATTGGGAGCGTTTTGATCCGTGAGCCACCGACTCGTCGGAGGGGGCACTGCTCCTTCCACAAATGATCCCTCGGACGACGATTGTTCCTGAAGAAATATAAAGTTCGTCAAGACCAAATGAATGAAGCACAGTGAAACTCCGCATAACACTCGGATTCGACAATGGAGAGTTGACTTCATCGGAAGGGTTGGAGGCTCGTTGGGTTTGGTCATCATCGACGTCGAAGGATGAAGCCGACGCGCAGGCGAGGCAGAATTCCCCCCCGTGAAAGCATAACCTTGCCGATGAACCTGATGCAACGTGATGCACCCTTTCTCTCTCCATTGTGGTACACCGTGGCCGGACTTGCAAACGCGCCATTTTTTTCAGATCCGAATCGTTCAATTCCACGTCGGAATCCGAAAGTATCCTGTCTCAGTACTAATTTGCAGGGGCGGCGAGTGAGGAAGAGCAAAGATAAGCGGAACCGATAGGTTACAATACTCAGCCCATCTAAAAGAAATTCATTGTGGGACATGCCAAAGAACTTGGATATACTTCATTAAATGACCCAAGCGGATGAAATATTTGGGAGGACGCCAACGCTACGAAGAAGGCCGCTAGTGATAATACAACAAGGTTGTTCGGGACTTAAACTGTAAGTACCAAACAGCAGTTCGATTAAAAAAAAGAGATTACGATGTATGCTCATAAGCACGACCGCATCCTGATATGATGGCCAATCTTCAAAAAAAATAGTGTAATACTAGAATCACAATAAAGTGCTCAGAGGTTGAAATCGATCATGCTATCTCTTTCGTCCATGACATTCATGGCCACTTCGCCCAACATCTCAAGCGTGGCGGAGGAAGCATTTCCCCCGTCCCTCCATTGGCGCACGAGATCCAAGTACGCTCCAGGCGTTCGTGCCGTCCGCAGGATCTCGCGCAGGGGAGCCTCGAGTGCGGCGTTGATGTATACGAGATCGACCCCGAACCGGTGCGAGTCCCCCATCGAGCGGCTGACCGTTCCCGACTCGACGAAAATGAACGACGGATCGAATTTCATCTCGTACGACCATTTCGACTCGTTCATCCACGTGGTGCCGTAGTCAAGCTCCCAGCATATGTCGCCCCTGAACGTCCTCGTCTCCTCCTCCCATGTCAAGTCGCGGAATGGTACCCGGGGTGGTACCGACTCGCCGTTGTCGAGGGTCGGCCACATCTCCGTCCTGGGACTTTCGTAGGATATGTAAGCCCGAAATCCGCCGTCGTCGGGATCGGCCACCTCCGAGAAGTGATACGACGCCATTCCCACGCAAAAGCCCTGACAGTAGGTGTTTCCCCAGACCGTGTCCGATCGATATTTCGGACCCAACGACATGCAGCTCCCAGGCCGACCTCCGTCGCATCTCCGGTACACGAATGTTCCCACCCCGATGTCGACCGACTTCCACCGATCTCGCGCGGGCGTAGTCGTCGTAGTCGTCGTAGTCGTCGTGGTCGTCGTCGTCGGCGGCGGCGGCTCGACGCGCCTCCATCGTAGCTCGCCCCCCCGGACGTAACGTCCGTCGTCGGAGAAGCGGAGCGCGCACTCGAGGGCGTCGTATCGATCCCCGTCGACGATCCCGCGAACCGGATCGGCAAGCTCGGACCTTCCGAGGAACGTCATGCTCCCCCGATGGAAGTGGAAGCGATCGAACGCGATGGAAGGGTCCGCCGAGGAGGTCGTGCGGGTCCCGTCGTCGTCGTCGTCTTCTTCTTCTTCGTCTTCTTCTTGCGCGGCGAGGCGCAACGACGGCGCGGGATGGAGGAAGCGAAATTCGATGCCGTGGCCCTCGATCGGACCGTTCCTATCCGCCATCCTCCGCAACAGCGACTCGGGGTCTTGGATCGGAACGAGGACGCGTTGCCTGTACCGAGAATCGGCGACTTTTTGCAAACGTCGCGTTCGTTTTTTTTCGCGAGAGAGAGGGGAGGGGGGGGTATTGTAAAGGTTGGCAATAAGGACGAGAACGCGAGTGGAAAAAATGGGGCGGGGGGGGCGCTCTCACCGGGCCAAGATCCCACGTCCGATTCGCCCAAGTAGTGGTCTGACGATGGATGGAGAGATCGGACGCCACCGCCGCCGGCGCCGCCGTCGTCGTCATCGTAGTTCGCCGCGCGACGCAGGTCGAACAGGCTGACGGATTCCCGGCACATCGGACATGGCGCCCGCCCGACGATCCGCCGGGGCGACGACGGCGGCCGCAGCAACACGCGCAGGATGCACGGCTCGCAGAACGCGTGATCGCACGTCGTTCTCAGGAACGCGGGCGGGGACGATCCGTCGTCGTTGGACGATGTCAGGCAAATCGGACAAGACAGCCCGGCGGCGTCGTCGTCGTTGGCGGATTTAGCCATTTTGTTTTGGAGGAGAGATCGAGGCAGGTAGAATCGTTTGTCGTACTACATATTCCTATTCAATTAATTTTTATGACACGAAACGGAGATTGAGATTGATATGAGAATCTGTATGATACGATTCTGCACAACATACACAGGATAAAAAATTAATGAATATTAATGTGTAGAAAATAACTTGTCAATAACGTGACCAACCAACCGAGCGAGCCCCCAGCGCCAACGCAGGAACAAAGAAAAATGAAGGGAGAGTCAGCATTGCATTGCCTTGAAACACCACTAACCTAATAGGAGTAAATGATCAAACTTATATGTTCACGCAGACGATACATCGCGACAAAATCTCGAATAGAATGGGGCCACCACGAACGATATCGACATTGGTCATCATCCTAACTGCGATGACAATATGCGTCGTCAGCGGATGGAGCGTACTAACCCCTCGATGCCTCCCCCCGGGTAGGATTCTCAGGGGGATCGCGACCGGCTCGGCGGCGGCAGTCGCGATCGTCGGGGCGGGGGCGGCCGCCGTCGTTGCGATCGACGGGATGGCCAAAGACGTAGACGGTCGGCGGGCTGTTGCGGCGATCTACGAGCCTCCGTCCGGATCGATGGGTGAGTGATCATCCTCCTCGTTTTCGTCTGTCGTTGGTTGTTGTTATTTTGACATCCTCGTGCGAATCGCGGCCACGTCGATCCCCGCCGTTGTTGCGAGCCTAACCCGATCGCTCCTCTCGCGCAAACATATGAAATATAAAAGACGACCGGGTCGTACTCGTGACGGGAGGCTCGTCTGGCCTTGGACTCGAGACGGTGAAGCGACTCGCGGCGGCGGGCGCGACAGTCGTGCTAACGTCCCGAACCGAGGCCAAGGGACGGAGGGCCGTCGAGGTCGCGAACGACCACCTCCTTCGGAGGGGGAAATTGCCGACACGTGGCGCAATACACAACATCGTGCTCGACCTGGACGATCTGTCCGACGTCATGCTCGTACCGTCGCGGTACGAGGCGCTGGGGTTGAATCGCGACATATCGGTCCTCGTCAACAACGCCGGCGTCATGGCCATCCCCCGACGCGAAGTCACCGTGGACGGGAACGAGCGGACCTTCCAATCGAATCACCTCGGACACTTCGTACTGACGTCGGCGCTGTTCCCGTACCTGTCGAGGGAGGGCGCGCGCATCGTCACCGTCTCGTCGTCGGCGTCGTACTTCGCCGGTCCTGACGGGTTGGACC
>JALLAZ010001761.1:0-10365 GCA_036939755.1 Stephanodiscus triporus | reverse complement strand
CAAGTGACATAAAAACCAAATACAACAGGATGAAACTCACCTGGTAATTTGTCGGGATTGGATAAATTACCACAACATAATCATATAATAAGCAACAATCGACACTAAAAAAAGACATAAAAAAATCTATTCTGAGGCAAATAGAGCTGAATTGTGGCAAATGGAACAGCTTGGGATGTGAATAGCGTATATGTCAGTAAGATTTAGCATAAATCAACACTTAAAGTGACATAAAAACCAAATACAAATTGAGGCAAATAGAGCTGAATTGAGGCAAATGGAACAGCTTGGGACGTGAATAGTAGAGATGTCAGTAAGAGTTAGCATAAATCAATACTAAAGTGACATGAAAACCAAATACAACAAGATGAAGCTCACCTGGTAATTTTTTGGGATTGGAAAAACACCTCAAATGTGACAAGTTGAGGAAGAAACCCTGTACGGAAGGAGTACACACTGCTCTGCTTAGCTGTCAACCTATGTGAATAGTCGAAATATTGGTAAGAGTTAGCATAATTTGACACCAAATCAACTAAAAAAATAAATATGACAGGATGAAGCGCACCTGGTAATTACCAAAGCATTGTCATTTACAGTTGGCGAAATCAACACTAAAATGAATTACAAACCTAAATATGAAGCTCACCTGGTAATTTGTTGGGATTGGATAAATTACCACAACATAATCATATAGTTAGCAACAATCGACAAAAAGACATGAACCTATGTGTGACAGGTAAAAAAAAGGAAAACACATCTCACCATTTAAGACACAGGTCAAGAAGTTCACTTGTTGAATGGATTTTCAATCTTATTGACTTTTGAACTGAATTGTTGGACTTGCAGTGATGGGTCTTGCAGTTGTGGGACTTTTGGTTGTGGGACACTTGCAGTTGTGGGATTTGGCAGTTTTGGGAGTTGAAGTTGTGGGGCTGAATGCGGGACTTCCAGTTGGGCATACTTGCAGTTATGGGCTGGATGTGGGACTTTCAGTTGTGGGACCTTTGGTTGTGGGACTTGCAGTTGTGGGGCTGGACGTTGGACTTGCTTTTTTGGGACTTGCAGTTGGGTTTTGGACTTGCAACTGTGGAAGTTTCAGGTGTAGTTGACTTTTTGGATATTTTTCCAAGGAAAATTTTCCATCTTGCTTTCAGTCCATTAAGAGTGTAGGCGTAGAGTGGGTGTAGGGGTCGATGTTGGTGTTAATTGTAATGTAGGTGTTTCAGGGGGAAGAGCGCCAACTAACTGACGCAGTTGATTGTAGTTTAGGTTTTTGTGTGGAAAGCCCCAAACGACGACGCCCAAAATCATGGCAATATTCAAATCCTTCAGCTTCCGCCAAAACAAGTCGGCAGCCAAGAACAAGGACGATGATTTCGTCGCCGTCGCCGCCGCCGCCGCGACAACAAATGGCAAGAAGAAGAAGGAGAAGAAGAAGGATGCCGCATCGTCCGATCTATCATCGAGGATCGACGTGAAAACTCCCGCCACCGCGGCATCGTCCGACACTGACGGAGGAGGTGCAGCGGTGGCGTCGGCGGAGCGTCGGTGTTTCGTCATCGACGACATCATGTCGGGGATGACCCCCGCCACCGGCATGCCTGCAGACGACAACCACAAGCCAACCGATGATCCATCATCGTGAAACCTTGGCATGGCCCCGGAGGACAACCACGACCCGCGCTGGGCTCGGGTGCATCCCCTCCATTCCGGACGAATGGCGACAAAGCCGTCGGTCTCCCCGTCGGTGGGGTCATTGACCTGCTACTGCTGCGGGGGCACGACGAGGACGACGACGTCTCAACCGTGACGGGTGCAGTGCCATCCCCAAAGAGGATGCATTGTCTCCCGATCAACGATCCCACGTCGAGACCGCCAATGGACCCGTTCCTGGGCATGGACGATGCGGGATGACGGCAACGACAGCGGTGGGCTGAGGAAGCTAAATCCTCCGAACCCGACGACGTCGCCGCCTCCTTTGCCTCCGCCAAAAGATACGTCGCGGTGATATTCCACCTCCTTGACAGAGACCATTCAGGCGTGTTGACCAGCCACGAATGGCCACTGAGATGAAACCCAGCGTAGTGGAAGATTTTTTGGGTTTTTGTGGAAATTTATCCAATTTGGACAAATTTCCACAAGCCAGGTGGCTGAAGTGCCAAAGCATCCTATCATCAGGCATGGAGATCAGCGCCAATGTCCCTGGGCATGAGGTGGCGACGGCGCACACGTGGCTGCAGCGCCGCGTTGAGACGCAGCGGCAGCTGCAGCGCCGGCTGCAGCGCTGATGTCCCCGTGGTGAGGTGGCGGCGGCACGCGCGCGCCTGCAGCGCCGGGCATTTCGCCACGTTGAGACGCAGCGGCAGCTGCAGTGCCGGGCGTTTTGCTGGGCATTGAGACGCAGCAGCATCTGTAGCGGCTGCAGCGCCGATGTCCCCGGCGTGAGGTGGCTGCGGCGCGCGCGCGGCTGCAGCGCCGGGCGTTTTGCCGCGTTGAGACGCAGCGGCGCTGCAGCCGCTGCAGCGCCGATGTCCCCGGCTTGAGGTGGCAGCTGCACACGCGCGGCTTCGCGCGTTTCGCCGCGTTGAGACGCAGCGGCGCAGCAGTGGCTGCAGCGCCGCTGTCCCCGTAGTGAGGTGGCCACAGTGCGCGCGCGGTTGCAGCGCTGCGCGTTTGGCCACGTTGAGACGCAGCGGCGCAGTATTTGGCGGGACCTTTTTTCCACAACACTAGAGAAGAAGACATCAACCAAACAGTTCAAGAACACAGAGGACGCCAGTGAAGAAGACTAGAGAAGAAGACATCAACCAAACAGTCAGGACAATTCGTCAAAAATAACCTTGGATAGATATATCAATATAAAAGCAAGTATACGTACTTACTACATTATCCACTGCTGACACACACTATACTTCAATACATGATTTCTCCGTGGAAATTTATCGAAAATTGAAAAATTACCGAATATGTTCTACAATACAGCTTCAAAACACTTCATAATCCAACTTTATATATAACAACCTACCACAGTAATTTCTCCAACTAAGACATTTCACCAACTTCACAGCCTCTTCTTGACAAAATCTTTACCCATATTTAATTTTGCGAAGCAACATTTATTACATAACACAACAGTTTATAACTGAAAAACTAGTTATCCTGACACCAATCTGCGCCCCTCGGGCCCCGTCACTAGACTATGCAGAATGATACAAGGCAAATCGCCTCAATAGTGACGCCTCGCTTGTATTGTCATGGTGGTAGTTCCTTACTTCTTTCCATCGCGTTGTTATTAGACACGGGCACACGCTTTTTTGGAGATTTTTCTGCTCTCTGTGGTACCATACGATATATGCCGTAATGATGAATTAGTGGTTTCGGTCATAGAGGTATTCTGGTCATGAGGTATTTCGATAGTAGGAGTAGTATTTTGGTCATAACCACCTTTTTTGACCTTGGATATTGTTATGTGGGGTAAAACTACCAATTGGGAGTGATTTTGTAGAGAATAGTTAAGGATGATCCGCACACTTTCAGACATTCCCTCCCATTGAAAAGAGATACCCCAGACCATTTCCCACTCAAGTAAAGTGCAAAAATCCCGGAATTAAAAGATGGGGTATTGCTAGAGATATGAATGTGACAGTCCAAAAAAAACAAAAATCACTACTAGTACTAATTGATAGTCACCAAACTTCAGCTGTCGAGGCCCGCAACATGGCCGGCATGGCAAACCGAGCATACCGGTCACGAGGGAGACTCTATACTTCGTGTATGTGCTGTCGTTGTTGCGGCTGATGCTCTGCACAACCATCATGACCGACGAACACCACGGACAACGATTCGTCAACGCGTCGTGCCTTACATTACAAACCTGTCCAAGGATTGTACTAAACTGAATTGTTACTGTGGCTACATTGTACAGGTACTGTGCAGCCAATTAGTTTATTTTCAAACTTCTAAAATGTGGTGTAAGTTTTGAGTTTACACCCTTGCATTTATGGCCACCCAATAAACTTTTTTCTATTTTCTTGGCTTCCCAATAAACTGAATTAAATCAGTATCTGTTCCTTTGTATGTAACTCTCAAAATCATAATTAAAAAATAAGACACCGAACTCAAAATTCATTAAAAACCAATGGCATATCTCACAGCAATTTTTCGGTACCAAATCCTCACCCAACGGACTAATACTTTTTCTCTCCTCTCTCTCCTCTCACAACACGACGTCAACACACACACACACAGCACAAAACACAAGCCAAAAAAAACATCAACACCATGGCCCCCCCAATCTGCCAGCTCCTAGTGGCTTCATTTTTAAAGGTGAGTGCGACCGCCGGTCATTGCGCAATCGATCTTGATCATTGCGATCCGGCGATGTAATTTTTATAGATGCAACCAAAAGATCCTTTATTTTATCAACTATTATTCTATGTACATCGGCTCAGCACGCCCGGGGACAAAAGGTGAGTTTTTGAAGTGATTACTCATGCTTTTTACATCGCCGCTGCATTGAAAAGACATGCACTGACCCCAGCTACTTGCCGATATCCTTTTTGCCACGACCCTCCGAGTCCTCATCGTGTTTTGGCATGCTTTTGGACTGGGCGGGCGCGGCGCCATCGCCCATTGCCGCCATCCGCCATGGTAACGTATGATAGAGAGAGAGGTAGGTAGCATGTTATTTTTACTTATTGTGAATTAATATAATAGTAAATACTTAAGAAAAAAACAGTTAAGTAAAAATTTTAATACCTCGTAATCACATCATCTGCGAAGCCTGGGACGGCTTTGGATGGTGGTCCTCTTTTTAGTTTTGCACATGAAAAACGTGAGAAACTAAAAAGAGACCACCATCCGAAACCTTTTTCTGAAAACCGTTCGATACTCAAAACTCTATGTAGGAATCAGTATTAATAGAGTCCTCTACATAAATAGGAGTCAGTAATAAAATAAAATGAACGTTGCTACAGCGGTGTGACTAAGTAAACTGAAACAAGTTTCCTGTCACAAGTCAAGTATACAGTAGATCTTGACAATGCAAAGTTGAAGTTTGCTTTTTCCAGTTTAATTGAATCCTTGAACGAGTTTGTGATGTGCAGATCCAGATCCCAACCCACAGACATCCACTACCCTCACTACTGATTAAACTCCCAACTATTGGGAGAAAAAAAGTCCAAGTGCAGTCAAGTCTACCAGTCCCTACCTCCAATGCGCCAATCTCGTGGCCCGATAGCTACCATTGAGACTTGACTCCAGCTCCTTGTGAAGCCGTCAGCCTTTTGTGCTTGTCTCATGTGGAGGTTGCTCATCCCTTGCTGCTCCCATATGAATAGAGAGAGCAGGGGTTGAATCAACCAAATGTCCATCTAATCATCATGTCTGTTTTCAAACTCATCCTCCGAATCCAAATATAAGAGTGTCGAATCCTCATTGTCCAAATCAGCCAACAAGATTACTCCCAAGAGCAAGGATTTGTCCACATCCTGTGAGCTAGAGTGCCCAACAGAGTTTGTGTTGGCTGCTATTGCCAGATCAACTCCTCATTATCCTCCACTGATTCAATGGTATTACCAGGAGGATCGTCGCTCAAGATAACACTAGTAGATAACACTAGTCTCACAAGGTACATCCCTTGCAGCTCCAAAAATGAAGAGAGGAGTGCTTGCTACTGCTTCCAGATTGAAAGTTGGGACATTTGCTTCACTTGGAGTTGAGATCAAAGTGAAGCTATGGATGGCTGGCTGTTGTTTGGCATAGGGGATGTTTGTCCATTGAAGATGGGCTTGGAGAAAAGCCGGGATGATGGCATTGGCAATGGTGTCATTATTGTTGTCGACATCAATATCCATCATCAGCATTGGATCTTCTATGCGTAGCTCGTCGGTCAATACTGTAGTTGCAACGGTGGTGGGAGGAGCTCTACCAGGAGGATCATTGTGTTAGTGCCTAGAATGCATTAACATTAGACAAATGTTGTTCTCATTATTAATGCTGTCTAAACTAATGAAAGGGAAAAGGGTCGGAGCACGCTCCGACCCAAACCTGCTAGTGATCTAGTTAGATCACTCCACGTAGGAATACGTGGAACCTGTTGTAAGTAACAGGTATCACGTATGTGACTAACGTGACTAGCGGACTGGATCACATGAGCCCGCAGTAAGGGTACGTTACATACATACCCGTCTTTGAGGGTTCCAACACACCCTTTTAGTGCGCTAGGCCTCTCCGCCCTGGGTAATACCCGGGGGGAATTTTTCATATGTAAGTACCACGGGCAAACAGCCACATGGTGAGCACCTGCATGGTGCTTAACTTGCTTTGATAATCTGCTAGGTTCTCCTGACCTGGGTGCCAGTGAAGTGCATACATCTCCTGTGCCACTTTATCTCCAACCCAGAAAAAACGCATTTCCATGGATCTTGATCACTGACGTTTTATAGTGTTGTTTGCGATACCCACGACTGTGGCATTATCACAATGCATGGGCATCTGCGGTTGGATATGTCCCATGTCTGATAGCGTCAGACAAAAAATAATGCCTGTTTGGCAATTATGATACAGTGCGCCGAGCTCCGCCTCAGCAGCTGATGCCACGATGAAGCGCAAAATTGTTGTGCTGACATGGAATGCGCCATTCAAACGTATCGGCTCACCATCCTTTGGAATCCATCCTAAGAAAAAATTTCCACACGCGTGGCTGCAGGCTTTGGCCTCCGAAAGATATGATGCATCTGAGTGAATATTGAGAATCATGTCGGAGACGTGGGAATGAACCTTAGCGTCAGATTGCCCCGCCAGGTAATCCAATAATTGCATGCAACGTCCCATCGTTTTTTCCGTCGCTTTTGTTTGCTCCACAGCGATTGAACTGAGGGCCATCAAGATGGTCATGTTGACCGCCCGAGCATAATATAAAATGCTGCCAACAATTTGTTGCACCTGCTTGATCCCCTTCACAGCAAGTTTGGGGGAAGAATCGGGGGGGAGCGGTGCCTGCACCTCGGTCCCAAATTGCTTGGGTTCCGGTGAGTATGGACACTGTTGCAATTTTTTGGGCATGACGTGCTCATATTCTTGCAGTTTCTTTTTGATGTACCCCGGCATTGAAATATCAATTGTTCAACCGATGTAATCCCATTCCAATGAAATTCCGCAATATAAGTTACCTGTCCAATCTTCGGAAAGTTTGTATGTGCTTTTGATGCTTGAAATCAAATGGTCAACATCCTCCTGCGCAACATATTTCACACCAAAGTCGTCGACGACAAGGGTGAACAATATAGGTCAAGATTTGTGTGTCCAAAGTCCCGGGGTGTTAACATTTTCCATGTATCCGAACGGGGCGAGTTTGCGAGGGAGGCGTTTGTTGGCGAGGATACCTGCTTGAGGTAAGCCCCATACCGCCCTTCGCATTTCTATGTAAACCCAACCATCAAGGGCTAATGCGTTCAAATTGTATTGCTCTTTTGTCCACTCTGGGAATAAGTTGAGCAGGATTTTCATGTATTTGAAGTATTCAAGTGCCACTGTGAGATAGAAATTTTCTATGTCCAGGCACATATATTTTGCATTTGGCGTACTAACAACACTGTTCCAATGAATTTTTGCCGTGTCGATGTCAGCGGTTTGAACTGAGGCATTACCGTCGCAATGGATCAAATTTCCACCCGCCGTAATCTGGATTTGATGGGGATCATCCTTCTGAGGCCGATAGTCGACGACCGGGTTTGCATACATAAAAATTTCTTTGCCGCGAGAGCATGCATTATTTCATCGTGAGTCATCACGAACATCGCATTTGTCCCCGCTTGCCCCGTTTTCTTGCATCTCTGTGCCATCCCCCCAAAATCCTTTCCAAAAGCAGTCTGCCACACTTCTGCCATCGCGGGATCGTGCATCAATTTTTTATAGCTGGAAATTGTACGTCCTGTGACTGGGTGCACCATAGGGTTGGCATAATGCTCATAATGTACGGGCATCTTTGCATGTTTCTTGAGTGCGCGTGGTGTGTGTAACGTACTGAGCAATGATGCTTCTCGGATCGTGAGGATATTGATGGCATGTCACATTACGATGTGTTGTTGTGCTCCGCTGGGGATGGAGCTGCGCGTCACCCATGGTCCCCGTATTGGCTGGATTCGAGTTGGCTTGAAGGGGCGACGGGGAGTGCCTTGGGCCGGCTTGTTCAACACAGGGACCGGCTCAATCACATTCGGCGCAATCCCAGGTGAGTTATTGCGTGTTACTCTGCTGTGAATGCGCGGGGTTGTTTTTAACTGTCGCTTTGCTGTGGGATTCCATGTCAGTGGGATCCGTGGTGCATCGGTGATGATGGGTGATTCATCAATCACCCTTTGCTGTCCCCGGTGATTGTTTTCTCCTTTTGTGTTTACATCGTCGCTCACCCTTTGTTTGACCGACATAGAGGGGTGATCAAGTATATTCTTGATACGTCTCCCAAGCAGGTCTAGGAGCTTGTGCCCCTTTGGTGTTAATCCAACTGGGTCCTTGTGTTCTGTTAACTCATCTGTTAATGCACGGAAGTGTTGCTGGGTGATGAGGGACGGCATTTGGCAGTGTTGCGGGAAGAGTTCCGTGGAGCCCAATATCCGGTAAGCTTGCGTCTCCGGTATATAATAATGATCGCAACGATAATGATCCTTTGCAGGTCCCAGGTAAAACGCATCAACACCACGGGATGCCCATGATCCTCTTGTGTCTCCGTCCATGTAAACTACCGCCTTGCACCCAAGGGGGGCGAGAGGATAATGGTTCCACTCGTAGGGACCGTTTAGAATTTCATAGGCGGATTTTGTTGGATCGACCCGCAACGCGCGGAGCATGTTGAGGGTATCCTCCACTTGTAGGGTGAGGCGATCCCACAATTGGAGGGGGAAATCGCTGTCTGTGGTGGCGAGGGCGGCTATGAATGCCGCCTTGAACCTTTGAATGGCGCATTCGGCGGCATTCACTTGATGATTGTGAGGTTCAACGATTTGCAATTTGCAATCGTTTTTGGTAAGAAAATGTTTAATATGCTTGGTTGCTTGGTTGTCCATGATATTCAACATTGGTTTGAACCCCTTCCGTTTTAATTCTTCAAAGTATACTTTGTATACATTGAACATGCCTATATTGTCCAATCCCGCGATCGGTGTAGCGAGGATGGCGTTGGACTCGTAATGCTACAACACAAAAAAACAAACACTGCCATCAAATGACATGAAAGGGAATGACCCTTTGAGGTCATGATAAGCGATGCCACTGTTTTTATCTGTGAATGCTCCAAAACAAAAAATGTTAGCAATGGAGTGGGCATCCCTCTGCACTTCTTGTTCGGCCGAAGCTGCGTTGGTGTGCGTGCTACGGATACCATGTCAGGGCCGCTTCATGTGGCCCTTTGCAGTTGCTGCACTGGGGTTGAGATATTTCAAAATTATTTCTTCCGATATGTTGGGGCACCCTTTGGGGAAGCCCCGTCGCACCGCTTTGAGGAGGGTGGAAATCTTGGGGCTGCATAATGCTTGGTGGGAATACTTGATGGCGTTTGACCGTGTTTGTACAGAGTGCGTGAACATGGCAATTGCTACAGGTGGGGAAACGTGTGGGGCACAATCTTCACAGGGGCTGGGTCGTGACAGGATATTTTGTCCTGGGGAGGACCACACGTTTCCGCTGATGAGTAACCTCCATAGATCTGTCGAGGGATCTTTGTAGCCGCGTAAAATAACTTTGTCATTGTACACAACATTGCATTTTAAATCGTCGAATACAACTTTACACCCCGCTTTACACAGGGGTCGAATTCCAATCAGGGATGCTACTGTCAATGATGGTACAATATGCCCTGTCAATATAGTTGGCAATCCCGGGATCTTGATATCACAGACATGCGAAGATTGAACCTTTTTACCATCAGGCAAATTAATTGTGAGTGGCTTGGGAGTGATTCGTTTGTTAATCACATCAATGCCATCCATGATAAAAATGGACATTGCGCCCATGTCTGCAATGGCATGGTCACGAGCAATTGTGACCACGTTGATCCGGTGTACCGCCGGGGTGGTCGTCGCGGAACATATTTGTGCGACAATTGGGAGCAAAACATATTTGATGCTGCTACCGTGGCATCATCTGCATAATCTATGCAATTTAGGGTGGGGTCTGAAGTAATTGTACCAGCAGAAACTAAACTTTTACATTTATTTGCCAACAAACTTAACTCCGCCCCCCACCGTCAAGCGATTCGCTGCGATGGCAGAATCGTCTTGTGCATCCCCTTGGTGCACGGGTCATACCCCGCCACAATGAACTGCTGCACATTCTTACGCGTGAACGACTACTGGTGATTTTGCTTTT
>JALLAZ010001755.1:0-13490 GCA_036939755.1 Stephanodiscus triporus | reverse complement strand
AGGTCAAATCCATCTATTTTTTCACCAGATAAACCCGAAACCAAATCATCCAAAGTGACTGTCTCAAGATCTGACAGTGCTAGTTTGTCGTAAAGAGGCTTGCTCGAGTGTCCGTCCACTCCTGCATCATCCAAAACCGTGGAATCTTCTACCTTCAGTCCACATCCCTTCACAAGAGTGCACTGTGCGGCCTTTTGCAACATTTGGTTGGATAAATCAACGCCTACCAACGGTCCTTCCACTGGGGGTTGTAGAAATTGCCCTGCTAGTCCGGTACCGCAGCCAGCGTCCAAGATAGAGTCAATCGATTCTTTCTGCGACATCCTCAACACATCATACGCCACCTCCCCGACAAGCTTTGGAACTTGATATGCAAGTGCGCCCAATTTCTCATCGAATGTATCCGCGAAGTCATCGAACAATGCAGAAACAAATTCATTGGATGCTCTCTCCTGACTTCCGTATCCGCCGTCGTCGTCATCCTCTCCACCAGTCATGGCCGCTAGCATGTGCAATGCGAGGATATTGTTCCCATCAAACAAATTCACGGCCATTTGCATCGCATTCAGGGCATTTGTCTCGCAAACTACCTTGGCCGATTTCTCATCCTTATCGTCCTTGCTGGTGGTGCGGATGGCAAAGGACGTGGTCTGCTCTGTATCAATCAACAGGGACTCTTCGGCCATCAAATGCAGACAGTCCGACGGCGACAAGTCGGAAAGTATTGTGCCATATCCGTAGTACAGCTTTGAGGCGCATGCACTCATTGTGAGGACTTGCGTTTGTGCATAGTGGAAGCCCTCGTCGTCATATTCTGTCGTCACCGCCTCGTGATTGTTAATCATCCAGTCAATGTAGGCATTGTATTTTTGTATCATCCCCTCCAGCAGGACGATGGCACGCTCATAACTCTGTCAGCTACTGTAGGGACCAAAGTGCTCCCCCAGTTCTTGCTTCACCGTGGCCAAATTCGCCAAGGCATCCTATCAATCTCCCTCGTCGGGATCCATTTCCATCGCCTCAACGGCGATTTGATACAACGATGCACTTTCTCGCGTAGTCTCCTCTGACCCCAATGAGTCCTGTAACAATAGGGCTTAGTTGAATGCTGCATCGCCATCTCTTGGATGCAAACTAAGAACGTGTCGCAATGCGGACATTGCCCTCGCCGTTTGCTCCCATTTGGCATTATCGTACTCTTCCGATTTGTTCCATTCGTTGACCAAGCTGCTTGCGTAGTTGATGTTGCAGTACCTTTCATCGGGGTCTAATGCAAGGCATGCCTTGTAGCTCCGGATGGCAGCTTGAAAATCTCCCGCGGCGAGCGCATCGTTCCCCTCCTTCAGATAATTAACGATTTTACCCACGTTTTTGGATGGCGAAGATGAAACGGACACCACTAAAGCAGCGACTAGAAAGATCATGATGGGGTCAGCCCAGTTATGGGTCATTGTCGTTTTTATTGAATAGATTGTTCTATTCACTTATCTTTGCGACTGTTCCAATCGGCACCGATCCTGGACGTTTAACATACCTCCCACCCAAGTGAGAGATGACGACGTAAAAAAGGTCTGAATCATATCCATATCTGCGTAAGCCTCCATCGATAATATAATATCGTATTCGTGTACTCCTACCTACTTCTCTACCAAGAATGGTATCGTAGATACGATAAACACCGAGGGGGGGGATGGTTGGGGAGGTCGAGGGCTACTTGCGGATGTGGCGGCGGGCGGCGGCGGTCGGCGGATGCGACAAGAGAGGAGGCGGTGGCGGCGGGTAGGGGAGCAATGCGGAAGCGGAATTGGTGTGTGGTGTGTCCTCTAACGTACTTTATTAGGCGAAGCTAGTAAAATCTGGTAAGTCGTTAGGAACTTGTTAGGAACTCGGTAGGAACTCGTTAGGAACTCGGTAGGAACTCGTTAGGAACTCGTTAGGAACTCGTTAGGAAGTCCTTTCTCAATTGTTACCGGACTCGTAGTATCGTAATTCAATAGGTAAACGGGTGCGGGATATGTTGGGAGTTGACCCCCCCCGCCCGCCCCCAGCCAAGCACCCGCTGACGTCATCGTGTGTCCCCAGTCTGACACCAAAAAAAACACCGCAGCAAAGGCTGTCCTCAACAGAGACACAAAACCTACCATACACAACCGATCGCAGACATTATTATCATCCAACATGAAATCTGTCTGCATCCTCCTCCTTTCGGTGTTTGCCCCCGCCGCGGCATTCTTGTCACCCGCGCCCCTATCTCGCTCGAGCCCCACATCGCTGTCGGCACAAAAATCGAGGACGGAATTCCTCCGCGACGCGGCCGGCGTCGGGATCGCCGCCGCAGCCGCCACTTGCCTCGGCCTCCCGGCCTTCGCCGACGAGACGACCGCCTCGGGCGTCTCTATCAAGGTCACGAAATCGGGAACCGGACCGCAGCCCGCTATCGGGGAACTCGCTGCCATTCGATTCTCGGCCTACCAGGGGGAGACAAAGATCGACGACGTCTTCGATACGCCCGAGCCGTACTTCACCCGCGTGGGAAGCGGCGGCCTGATCAAGGGAGTGGAGGAGGTGCTGCCCAAGATGAGGGTGGGAGATCGATGGGTCCTAACTATTCCGGTGAGTGGGGACATCGATATTGTGTGAGGATTTATGCTGTTTGTTTTAGTTAGTTTTTTCTCAATGCGGAGTGTTCGTTCGAATCAGGGTAAACTTGCCTTTGGCGACAAAGGCCGCCCTGCATCTGCGGGAAAGCCTCGTATTCCTGGAAATGCAGAAATCGTCTTTGATGTAGAGATGGTGGGTCTTCCGGGTAAGGAGCGAGAGTTGATTGAGCTGATTGGTGACGATTAAGACGGATGCAAAACGATACGGAAACTTGCAACTAGTACATGGAAAGGCCACAGCTCTAGAGAATTAACAGCTTCTGGTGCATCACAGGTTAAGATTAACCTCTCTTGACGCCATTATTTTATCGTTTTTGTGGCAAATATGTATGGGGGAAAAGGTGTCCAATTCAAAGGTTAGCAATTGGGAGGGGAGATAACCGCTCAAGACTCATATAAAATACCAGTACAAATTATGATAAACCAAATATGAGCTATCCTCATTTAATAGCCGTCAAGTTACTTACAATATTCTTCACGTGTTGACATCATAACATATAGATGACGGAAGAAAAATTCAACGTTTCATTTCGTGAAGATTTGAGATTCTCTTTAGAACGAGTGAAGTGCATCTCGCCCTCAACATCCAGCACTAGTACACCCACGGTAGCAATAATGCCTCTCTTAGCTCTTTGTAGCAGCATATTGTCGGCGATGTGCATCAGGGACATGAGCATAATCATGTTTGGCCAGGGACCGTAAGTGAAGTATCTACCATATCTACTGAACAACTATCCCTGGCAAATCTATTTGTTGTTATGATTATGTAACAGAATATGTATCCCCGTATTACAAACGTCTGATCTGGATAGTCTTCATAGACTTCTTGCAACCTATCCAATGGCAATTTATGACATTCTCAGTGTTCAAACAGCGTCAGCACAGCACGAATCAACTGATACAACAATGATAATTCATTCCTACTGACACGCCGTTCAGTAGCATGTTCATCAACATATTCCCCTCTGACAATCCAAAATATAGCGGCGGGCAACACTGTCAACTCCATGTCCATAAAAGGCTGTATGTTAACTTCTCATCCACTAAAATGCATCTTGATAATCTTGATGCGTCTTTCTTCGCTCTCAAAATTCTCGGCATTGAGTCGCAACGGAGAGGTAGGATCTATAGGCAAAAAGCGTACCTCTGTCATGTCATCTTCGTCAGAGAGATGACCAAGTCTCCGGAGGGTGTGGTTGGAATCAAATGTACCCAAGATGCACAATGTGTTAAGCAAAGCATTGATTAACACTGCATATCAATCGATGGTGATATTATTTTTGCATCTGCGACCAATGTCAAAGCTAAGGTCCAGTTCCAGTTCTCTTAGCCCGCAGTTGTTGATCAACGAATTCACACACGAAATCAAAACAGGGTCATTGATGACATTTCCAATCAGGCTCAGTTTTTCCAAATGCTGAGTTGGGATTTCACAGAATGCTCGAGAATGCCACCCATCCTTCAATGGTGGCAGAATCACCTGCGCTCATGTGTTTGTCACCTCCAATTGCTAGTTCTTTCAACTTGTTATTGTTGGCCATCGCTTCTGCAAATGACGTCAAAATATGGTCGGTGATTATATTGCTAGTCAGATTCAGTTTCTCCAAGGCCGTATTGGGATCACGTAGAACAGTAGAGAAAGCCGCCCATCCTGCTCCAGTAATACCGTCCCCCATAAGAGAACTATTGCTGCCACTGAGATCCAATTCTTTCAGCAGATTGTTGTTGACGAGTGCATTTGAAAGAACAAAAATTTTCTCATCACTCATGGAACTGCATCTTAAGCATAGTTGAAGTTTCTCTCATCTAGAATGCCGGCGCTGCAAATGCCAAAAGATGGAGCTCCAACTTGCAAGCGTAATCCCACAATAATAACGTAGATCCAGAATCTTGAGGGTGGTGCTGTGGGTTTGTAGCGCTCTTGACAGCGAGTGCTCAGTGGCACCGTCACTGTTTCCATAGACTGTTAACTTCTCTAACCTGCACCTTCTCCGATGCAATGCGGCAAAGATTGCCTGCAAGAATTCCATGTCAGTTATTTCGGCGTCGCTCCAACATTCACAATTGATCTCCAGCTCTTTGAGCGTGATGTTACTGGTAAGACCATTTGCGAATAAACTCGCCCCTCCCTCAACAATGTCCAGAATGCTCAGACGGAGAGCCTTCAGATTAGATCCTGGATTCTGCAGGATCGTTGCCATCGCGGCAAATCCCATCCTCCCGATAATACATTGTCGAAGAGTAAGTTCCTTCAAACCACTATGACCAACCAGTGCTTCGATGACATCACTGACATCATCATTGATATCGCTATTGGCAAAAATGAAATTTTGCAGCGAGTCAAACCTTCGTAATGCTGATGCCAACTCTTAAATACACTTATTTCGCAATCCTCGTCCACCCCCAGGGAGTCCAATGCTGGATTGTTGGTGAAAAGTCGGTTCATTATCCTCCATGTTTCTCCACCAGAGAGTTCCACGCCAACAAAGCTCAATTTGCGGATAGATCGATTCAAAGCTAATCCATCCAGAAAAAAATGGAGATCTTCCGATGATAGCTGGCATTTCGCTGGGATCGAGAACTCGGCACCACCACACATTACAACTTCTGCGAAGTGCCTATTCTCACCAATGGCTCTTCCAAGGCCCTTCCAATCACCACTTGGGGGTAAGTAGCTATCTTCGGAACCCCGACCTGCGGCATAGGGTCGACCAAATCCAACTTTTAGCTCCGTAAAATTGGGGTCGTTGACCTCGATCGTTTGCATCACCACATCCTCTTCTTCGTCGTAGTATGAAGACATATCATCTTTGCCGTAGCCATCAGAGGGGAACAAACTTTCATCGTCTTCACTTTCAACCTCTTCTTCTTCTTCTTCTTCGTCTTCGTCGAATAAAGACATATCATCATCGCCGTAGCCATCAGAGGAGGCCATACTTTCATCGTCGTCTGTCAAACATAATTCTTATCCCGCGAGTGCACCGTCATATTATTGAGGTTGACTATGCACAAGTGACGAATTTGTACCATCTCTTTTTTTGGATGGTTTCTGACTTTTCTGGTACATAATCTGTGAAGTCCAAAAAAAGGGATTCCACCTTGAGCCCAGGTATGAGGGAATCTGTACATTTATTACCAAAACATTTTAGACATTAGTACGATTTCATTATGTACCAGAAAAGTCAGAACACCATCCGGAAAAAGAGATGGTACAAATTCGTCGCTTGTTAAGACAACCAGGTCCATGAGAGTAAAGGACAGTGATGAGAGAGAATAAGTAAGAGACAGTAACGAGCGATAATCGAAGAAAAAACGCCAATCGCAGCATGGTCGACGACGGTGGCTCAGTGACGTCCGCTAGCGAGGAGTCAAATGGACTCGCCCTCTCTGATTTCATCGTCTACGCAGTGGCACAATTCCTCGGAGTTCGCAGCCTCGTCCGTTTCGGCGCCACGAGCAAATCTCACACGCTTGTTGTATCACAGGAAGTAGAACGCAGGAAGGCATGTATCTCTGCCACCGAGGACGAGGTGAAGCGGCTAACGATGAAGGGATTGGAGCGACAGTCCCCCCCGGGCGTACCCACGCGTAAAAATATCATCATGGCCAGAAAAATAGTAGAAAATGTGGAGAGGTTGATCAATGACGAACTCCCCACAACTATTATACATGGTGGGGGTTTGACGCCAGATAACCGCTCTTCCGACTTCTTCCGACAGGAGAGACAGAAATTCTGGCGGGGTAATACCCTTTATATTTTGCCAGACATCTTTTACTTCCCACCAGAAGGCGAATCCAGCAGTCCGTCTCTGGAATTAGTTCTAGAGTGCTATAGAATGTCATCGGAGTTGACTAGAGAATGGTTCCATTTCCCAGAGATTCGCATTGCTTGCTATGGGATGATGGATGCCTTCCGTGTCGTTGCAAGGGATTTATTCTTCGATGGTCAAGAGTCGGTTGGATTTCTCGAGATGACGCTTGAAAAAGCTCATGACTTGTTTACACATTGTTGGAATGAAAACGAAAGCCTTTCGACCAATCTAGGACGAATGCGAATGCGTTCTGTCTGTAGAGAGCATGCGTAAGAGTTGATAGGGATTGCCGTAAGAGTTTAATACTTTTTTTGGCGCTGATCTAAAGTACGATACCGATAAGCTGGCCAAGATCGACGCTTATTTCATACTTATTGACAAATGTCTTCCGAAGATCATCATGGAAAAGGTACATCACAAAAAGGAAAGAAAGAAAAATGAAACCTTTACATGATGTGTCCTAATGCGCCACAGAGGCTAGAGATTAGAGTAAAAGACAGGAATGCATATACATAAGTAAGCCTCGATAACATAATTAAATTCCAAAAAGTTGATCCCTCCTTAGATGCGTTGCCAAATCGCGGCATGACGTGTGCTCTCTCTGCCCTTCGTTCATCGCGACCACCAACGTCGAAACGTTTTTCTCTAGATACCTCATCACTCTGGCAAGATGAAATGGAATGCTCCCAACTCCGCCTTCAACGGCGTGCTGCTCAACGGAGTCTTGCCATCATCGGCCAATTGCACGAAGTTGTACTCCCCGCTCATCCTCGCGACCACCTTCGTCTTGTCAAGCATGGGTCGCACGCTCAACGGCGCCGTGCTGGTATACTCGAAGCTCTCCCCCGGCTTCAGCACCGGCTGACGTCCCGTGACGCCCGGGCCCTGCACCACGTCCTTGTTCGCGCTCCCGACCGTCTGTATCTCGAACCGACGGGACACTAGCTGTATGCTGCGGTCGTTCTTCGCTTCGTTCGTGATGCGCACGTTGTACGCGAAGCAGTGCTTGTCGAGCTTGGCGTCGGAGCGCTCCGGACGGTACGTGGAGGTGACCACGACGCGCACGTCGGAGGTGAGGGTGTCGGAGGAATCGTTGGGGTTCGACGTGGAGATGTTGCCGGAGGTCATGTCCGGTTCGCCGGGGAGGCTCGACGCGGGGTTGGAGGACGACGTCGCGGTGGCGGCGTCCTTCGCGGATGCGGGGGGGGAGGAGGTCGCGCTCGAGGCGGAAGACGACGAGACCGTGGTGGTCTTCACGGCGGTGTCCTCGTCGTCGTCGTCGTCGTCGTCGTCGTCCGATGGCCTAACGGGCTTGACCCTCTGCGCCTCAGGAAAGACGAAGTGAAACGTAGCCAATGTCGCCCCCGCCTCGCCCTGTCCCTTGTTCACCTGCTCGTCCGTGGCCTTGTCCTGTCCGGGCATGAGGACGCAGTACCGATACTCCCCGCTCATGCGCGCGGCGATCGACGTGGTGCCGATGGGACGGACCGACAGGGGCGCTGTGCTCGTGTACTCGAACACCTCCCCCGGCTTGAGCACCGGCTGACGTCCGGTGACGCCCTCCCCCTGAACCACGTCCTTCATGCTGCTGCCGACGGTCTGGATCTCGAATCGACGAGACAGGAGCTGGACGGTATCGTCCGCGGAGTTGTTCGTTATGCGCACGGTGTACTGGAAGCAGTGCTTCCTCATGGGCGGGTCGGAATTCTCGTTGTTGTACGCGGACGTGACAGACACCGTCAGCGGGCCTGTGATCGCGCTCGACGATTCGTTGACGACGAGGTTCGGATCGAGCTCACCCCTCGTCACGTCGGCATCCCCCGGCAGGCGAGGACGGCCCGATCCGTCGTTCTTCATGGCCTCGAGACGCGCCTGCGCCGCCTTGGACAGTGGCTTGCCGCTCTCGGCGGACGATGCCGAGGAGTAATCCTCGTCGGCGTCGACGAGTTCCAAATCGCCCGACTCGTCATCGTCGTCGTCGAAGTCATCGAACATGTTGTTCATCCTCTTGAGGTCGGTGACGAAGTCCTTCATAGTCTTGTCGACGAATTGGTTCTTGAGGCGCATGTACTCCTCGGCGTCGTCGCCGCCTCCGTCTCCCCCCCCCCACTGCTTCAGCAACTCCTCGCGCTTCTTCTCGTATTCCTTCACCTTCTCCTTGTTCGGGCCCTCCTGGTAGTCGGATACCGTATTCTGCTCCACGAGCCCCCTAAGGAAGTTCTCCTCCCGCCGCTTGGCGATCTCCATGATCTCCGCGAGGTCGGAATCCTCCTTCTGGGGACTGTCCAACTTCGCCATCTGCTTCTTGACGTTGTCCCTCCGCAGCTCCTCGCGACTGGCGAAGGCGTCCATCTGCTGACGACGGTCGATCATCCGTTCGAGACGTTCGTTGCTCACCGACATGCCTATGATCTCCGTCCTCTTCACGTACCCGCGCGGATCCGCGGCGTACTTGACGAGCTGGGGCGGAGGCCCGCCGACCCTCTCGATGAGCATGCGCACGTGATCCGGGTCCTCGGTCTCGTACTTGATCGCGTCCGCGAGTCGCTCGTTGAGGCCGTACCACGGATCGGCCTTCTCCCTCTCGTTCGCGTCCGCGGCCGCCTCGGTCATGGCCGATATGTCCCCCGACCGCCTAAGCAGGGGCACGTCGTGCTGCCTCAGCCTCCGTATGACGTTGAGGTTCTCCTCCCGCTCGGACGTGGTCATCGGCTGACCCCTCGAAATTATCTCCTCGTCGGTCATCGTGGACATGACCTCCTGGGCCTCCTGCATCGATCGGACCTTCCCCCCCGACACGGCCGCGTTCTGCTCGTCCCAGTTGTACTTGCCCGGACGCGGCTTGATGTAGGGATTCGGATCCCACGGATCGATGTCGATGTCGCGCCCGAGCTTGGATAAGAACTTCTCCTTCTCCGAGAGGTAGATTTTACGGATGTCGCTGCTGCCGCCGCCGCCCCGTCCGGAGGACGAGGACGAGCCGGAGGGGGAGTCGTCGTCGTCGTCGTCGTCGTCGTCGGAGTTGGACGAGTCCCCCGACGGCCGTTCGATCATGCCCCCGCCAACCATGCGGAGGCCGCTGGACGACGACTTGCGATGATGGACATGGAGATGGAGACGGGCCAACGCGGGGTAGGAGGAGGAGGAGGAGGAGGAGGAGAGGAGGGCGGCGCCGGGGGAGAAGGCGGTCACGGTCGACGACGACCACGACGTGGAGGAGGAGAGGGCGATGCCGAGGGCGATGGAGAGCTTCATCTTTTTAAACAATCTATTATTTATGTCGTGGGCTGCGTTGTCATTGGCCCCTCGACGCTTATCTGGGGAGGTTAGAGGTAGGAGAGAGAGGTTGTTCTTCTTGGGTCAAACAGAACAACAGAATTCGACCAAAAAAACAAATGCGGGGTGGGCGGGCAGCTGACTCCGGCGCGGCGTCGCGCTGGCAACGCAGTAAAAAGCTGGGGAAAGAAGATCGCGGAGAGAAGAAGATAGATACGAGTTTAACCCCTATTGTGCGCCGGGTACTTTTCTAACACTTTTTTCCGAGAAACGACACGCTTTTAGAGATCTAGAGTATCTACCTTCCCGCCATTCGAGAATTTTGACGCCGTGCGTCGCCACGTCCGAAAGGATAGAGTAGAGAAAAGACGATGTCAGCAGGCGCAAGCTTACAACAACACGCAAACAACTGGAATCATCTAAAATAAGAACTCTTACGCAGTCACCGGCTCACGTCAACTACGAAGAGTCAGTCCGATTTGTTGCGCAAAGAAGCGAATCGATCTGGTTTGGGATGCATGCCAGCGGATGTCCCTTCGAGGGATAATAATTACTCATTCCTGTCCCCACAAAACCAAATCGTCAACGCGCACTCAGTCATCGTCTAACATCATTGTGTATCATTAGAGAGTACTTCTCACTTGTTATCCAATACAATTACTCTACAATACATTATGGAGGAGGTCGTCGTAGGCGCACTGCTATGCCTGTTCGCGATCAGCCGAGCGCGGGATTATCTCGAGGAGCGATACGACAGGGTGCTGTCCCTCCTCGACGAGGGCGAATTATTCGACGCGACGCGAGGATGCCCGGATCCGGTGGTTAAGGACGGGCGGCGGCCCTCCCCGTAGCTTTCGCGATCTTGCGAACGAACGAACGAACGAACGACGATGGAGAGAGATCGTCGTTTGGCATGGGTCGACGTCGGGGAACGTCCCTCGCGCGCGGGCGGAGCGAGGGGGCGATTCCGCTCAACCGATGATCGACGACGATTGCGCAGTTCCGCACGCGGATGGGCAAAAACTACCTAGTCACGAAAAGACGTTTGACGGGCAAGGTGGCCGCCAATTGGCACGATGCGGCAACGCAACTGCCCTCTTTGCCATGGCGCCCTGACGTGCAGAATCCTGGGGCGCACTTCCTTAATATCCACCGCGAGAGGGGGACATCATGAGCTTGTGATGTTTCGAATGCATCGGCGTCGGTATCGGTCGATATGTCGGCGAGTAGTTTGGGGAGACTTCTCTATGCAATAACACAGACACTGTATGGCATAACTGTAAGGATAAATTTACACAACTGGAAGAGCATTCGAACTCTATTCTCTAGTATATTGTTCTAATACCGTCTTTTTGTAACTCCATTCAACGTAGATTGATCAACGCATCATCCACATCAAAATCGTGCTACCGACCGCTGCAACAGCGACATAACTGCAACCCGATCCACTGGAAGAATTTACAGGCGCTTTACTTTCTTCCTCGACGGCTGTCTTTTTAGACGAGGAGCTCGAGCGTGGTGGCGTTGTAAGTTTCGACGTTGTCGGGGACAGCGTGGGGCTCGAAGTTAGAGGTGGCGCTAACGTGGGAGGACTGCTACTCGGTTCACTCGACAACGAAGGGGTCGAAGTTGGCCGTTCATTGAGCGATGCATTTGGAACATATGTTGGATGCTGTGAAAAGTAGAATAAAAGAAAGATATGAGTATATTGGCGGGGGCTCCAAGTAATATTCGTGACATTTGAAAGCAACGACGCACGCTCATTGATGTTGTACTCGAGATCTGCGAATCCGAAATTCTATTCAAGTCGCACATGCTTCCAGTGGGATCTTGCGACTCTGCGCACACTACCTCTAATATCCAATCATAGCTCATAGACACTCGGGAGAATACCCCAGGAAGGTAGGCACAACCAACACCCCAGCTCACGAGGCCAACTAGTATGTCATACGTGGCACCGCCACCGGGTCGAACGATGAGGGGCCCACCTATAATGATATGAGTAGGAAAGCGAGAGTAGTAGGAAAGTTGTGAGGTAGGAGTAGAGCTCAATGAGGAATCAGTGTAAAATCCTCTCGTATGAACAATGTGAGCCATACCTGAATCACCCTGGCAGGCATCTTTGTTTTCCCTGTAAGTGCACATCATGTCATCTGTAACCCAGTTTTTGTAGGACACATCTCCTTTTTCTGCTGCACTGCATGCTTCATTGGAAATGACTTCTAAGTCGACTACCATGAGCCAGTCGGACACTTGTTCATAGGTCTCTACGTCAGTGTCCCCCCATCCCAAAGCGTAGGTTGTTGCGCCTAGCGGGGGGTATTCATTGTCATCATTCAGAATAGGGAGCGTTATATCCAGCGTCGTTGGGTGTTCGAGAAAAAGCAGGCCTACATCATATCCATCCGTGATAGTATTGTAACTGCCATGTTTCAATGCGCTGATGACGCGTATCATCTCGCCCTCGTAAACAGAGTTGCCACCAATGACAGCAGTGATTGTATCATCATCATCACGAACACAATGGCTGAATTGATTGGGCACAAGGGATGAATTTTCGATAAGCGTATCGCAAAAGTTGAATTGAACTGGATTTCATTTCAACATTCACTTACGCCGCCGTAATAACCACATCTTTTGCTACGAGAGTGCCACCGCAAAAGTGACCTATGCTGTCGCTTTGTACGGAGACTACATATGGGTAACGGTCCTCCAGCGCCTTCAATGACGAATGTGTAGATGAGCTGAAGATGATGCAATTCGCAATACACATGATTCTTGGCGCAATCTCACCTCCCAGCCGCCGATGATTCGAGTCTCTTTCGTCAATGTCGAATCCGACGATACTTCTTCAACGTTCCTGACCAGGTCGCTCGATGCCGTAGGCACCGCCAACAACAGCATGGAGAAAAAAACTGTCAACGCGCCGAGGGTCATCTTGAGGCGAGCCATCTTGATAATGTGGCACGTTGTAATGAGGATGACGGAGTCATCTACTTCATCTTGTATTTCCCCTCTCTAATAAAATCCCTCATTCTGGCGGAGGGTGGCGCGGCCAGGGGGGGCTCCTGTGCGCAGGCGGAGGTATAAATTCCTCAGTAAGTAGAAAGGTTGAACGAAGTTAAAGTAAGGCGATGGTCGTACGATACCGCATACATTTTCGTGGTATGGTACGCTCTAGTAGGTGTAGAAGTCAACGACATCAATCGATAATCGATACATGATCCGGATTCTGATTCAATCTATGCACAGGGTTACGACGACAACGTAGTGGCACTCATTTGTCAACCCAGGTTTCTCTAGGTATTTATAATCAATTCAATCGTTCCATAGTGTATCTCGATGAAACAATCGTAGCCAAAATAAAGTGAACGCATTTCAGTCACTGAGACACAGAAGAGTTCTATCTCTCGCAACTATTCTTCTCAATGCCCCCAACGAAATTGGTTCAAGCGGACTCATTTTAGGTACGATACGCACTGTGAGAGAGAAGAGTTCTGTCTCTCGCAGGTTCTCCCAACTAAAGAAGTAACATCCACATCGAGATGATACGATTCAATAACACGCCAATCGAAATGCTTTTACCCGTGCTATCAGAGTCAACGGAATTATCGGACGTAGAATGCCGTGGAGATTTCAGTGAATTGTAAGCTGCCACGGATGTGGGAGCACCACTCATGGTGGGTGTACTAGATATGGTGGGAGAAGATGTCAGAGTTGGTGAGCTGCTAGGGCGCAATGA